>JAKJMR010016126.1:99564-136278 GCA_024449315.1 Daboia siamensis
ATAATAATAATAATAATAATAATAATAATAATAATAATAATAATAATTATTTTATTTGTATACCGCCCTTCTCCCGAAGGACTCAGGGCGGTGAACAGGGCAACATATAAAAATACAAAAAATACAAACATTAAAAAAGATTAAAAGGGTGCCCAGAAACTAACAACAATGAGTTAAAATATATTAAAAACAATATTAAAATCCCAACCCATCCCCCATCAGGCCAGGCCGGCTTGTTCGAACAAGTAGGTCTTCAGATTGCGTCGGAAGGAGCGAAGGTCGGGAGCCATCCGGAGCTCAACCGGTAGATGGTTCCACAAATCCGGGGCGCCCACAGAAAAGGACCTCCCCCTGGGGGCCACCAGACGACATTCTCTGACCGGTGGCACCAGGAGGAGGCCCTCTCTGTGGGAATGCACAGGGTGGAGGGAAGTTGATGCCGGCAGCAGGTGATCCCTGAGGTAGTCCGGACCCATGCCATGTAGGGCCTTGAAAACCATTACCAAAACCTTGAATCTCACTCGGAAGACAACTGGAAGCCAATGCAGCTCACGGAGCAGAGGTGTAACATGGGAGTATCGGGAAGCTCCCAGCACAGCTCTCGTGGCTGCATTCTGTACCAGTTGGAGCCTCCGAGTGGTCCTCAAGGGCAGCCCCATGTAGAGAGCATTGCAGTAGTCTCGACGAGATGTCACGAGCGCATGAGTGACCGTACGCAGGGCATCCCGGTCTAGATAGGGCCGCAACTGGCGCACCAGGCGAACCTGAGCGAAGGCCCCCCTAGTCACAGTAGTTATATGGTCTTCCAGGGTAAGCTGTGAATCTAGGAGGACTCCCAAGTTGCGAGCCCTATCTACAGGGGGTAATAGGAGATAGGAGGAGAACCACTGCAAAACTGTGCCTCCCACTCCCAATCCCCTGAGACGCCGCAGCAGGATACCATGGTCGATGGTATCGAAAGCCACTGAGAGGTCTAATAGGACTAGGACAGAGGAATATCCCCTGTCCCGGGCCCTCCAGAGATCATTCACCAGAGCGACCAATGCCGTCTCCGTGCTGTACCCGGGCCTGAAACCCGATTGGTACGGGTCTAGATAATCCGCTTCATCCAGAACCAGGGGGAGCTGATGCGCCACCACACTCTCAACAACCTTCGCAAGAAAGCGAAGGTTGGAGACCGGACGAAAGTTATTCAACAAAGCTGGGTCCAAGGCAGGCTTCTTGAGGAGAGGTCTCACCACCGCCTCCTTCAAGACGGCGGGGAAACTACCCTCACTCAAAGAGGCAGATATAACCGCCTGGAGCCAGCCTCGTGTCCCTTCCCGGGCCGCATAAACCAGCCAGGAAGGGCACGGGTCCAATAAACATGTGGTGGAGCTCAACCTCCCCATAATCCTGTCCACTTCCTTCGGAGTCACAGGATCAAACTCCTCCCAGATAACATTGACAAGTTCACCCATGTCCTGTTTGTCAGACTCTGCCCAGTCGGAGTCCAAACCGGTCCGAATCCGAGCGATTTTGTCCGACAGATGTTGACTAAATTCCTCAGCACGGCCCTGCAAAGGTTCCTCCCTCACCTCCTGATTAAGGAGGGAGCGGGTCACCCTAAACAGGGTGGCCGGGCGGTTATCTGCGTACGCGATAAGGGTAGCGAAGTGATTAGACCTCGCAACCCTTATCGCTACAAGATAAGACCTAATAAAGGTTTTTAGTCGCAATCGGTCGGATTCGGATCGGCTGGACCTCCAACAGCTCTCTAGGCCCCGTCTCCGACGCTTCATCTCCCGAAGCTCCATGGAAAACCATGGAGCTCGCTGGGATCTGCACCGGGTCAGGGGCCGCAAGGGTACAACTCGGTCAAGTGCCTCCGTGGCCTCCCTTTCCCAGGTTTCCACTAAGGCATCCACCGAGTTGTGAGCAACGGAGGCAGGTGGGGGCGCCAGCGCTGCCTGGAACCTATCAGGGTCCATTAAGCGCCTGGGACGGAACCATCTAATTGGCTCCACACACCCACGGCGGGGAGCGGCAAAACAGAAGACCAGCCGCAGGAGATGATGATCTGTCCATGACAGGGGCATAACAATTGGGGAGCCCCCACCAAGATCATCTAACCACTGTCCAGATAAGAAAACCAAGTCAAGGGTGTGGCGTCCCACATGAGTCGGTCCATGAATTACTTGCATCAGGTCCATGGCCGTCATGGAAGCCATGAACTCCCGAGCTAACTCAGATGATCCTCCCAGGGATGGTAAATTGAAGTCACCCAAAACTATAAGCTTGGGGAACTCATTCACCAGCCCCGAGAGGATATCGAGAAGCTCAGGCAGGGCTGCTGCTGCGCGACTAGGCGAAAGGTACACCAGCAGCAAGCCCAACTGCGCCCTAGGACCACACCTCAATAAGAGAGATTCACACCCGACTATCTGGAGAACGGTGGCCTCCTGCGGACATAAGGTCTCCCTCATAACCACAGCCACTCCCCCACCCCTACCCTGATTCCGAGGCCGGTGTAGCACCCGGAAACCTGGTGGGCAAAGATCAACCAGAGGGATACCACCCTCTGGGCCTAACCAGGTCTCCGTGATGCAAGCCAGGTCCGCATGCTCACCCTCGACAAGATCCCGAACGAGAGGAGCCTTATTAACGACGGACCTGGCGTTCAAGTACACCAGCCGGAGCTCAGGTGGCTGCACATCAGGTGGCTGCACAAAATGACGAGGGGGCACTGCAACCGTGTGCATATACGTCCAGGAAACTCACCGAGACAGAACAATGTTGGGCTGTGTGGGAAAAGGAGGCTTACGCTGTGAGGTGGTCATTACTTACGTGGCGTCATTTCCTTGAAGGAAATAAAATTCCCTTCCAGGTCTGGACAGACCACAAAACTTTAGAAGCGCTAAAAACACCCAGGAAATTCACTCCTAAGCAAGCCCGCTGGTCTCAACACTTTCACTGATTCCGTTTCACACTTACTTACCGGGGGGGGGGGGAGAATTTCCTGGCAAATGCACTGTCTTGCATCCCCCAATATAACAGCACACGAACCACTGATTTTAAGCCACTTATGCCCGAACAACAACTGGCAGCACCAGTAACCACCAGGGCCCAAGCTAAAATAAAGCCGCAGCTAGATAGCCAAACTGGAATCGAATTCCGAAAGCCTTTGGAAACAGATAAATGGTTCCAGAAAAATAGACATGTGTGCACAATCAAAGACGGACTACCCTGGGTGGGTAAGAAGTTATATATACCTGCCACCCAGAGGATCAATTTCATGCAGTTGTGCTAAGATACAAAATCAGCAGGATATTTTGGGTTTGTAAAAACTTTACATTTAATTAAAAGGCAATTTTGGTGGTCATCCAAGAAAAAGGACATAGAAAGCTACGTGGCCAGCTGCCAAATGTGTGCAATGGCTAAGAGGCTGCAGGGGAAGTCGCCCGGACTGTTACAACCAGTGGCAAACCCCTAAGCCCCCTGGAAAGAAATAGCCATGGATTTTATAGTGGAATTACCAGAAAGCAACGGGAACACTGTCATCTGGGGGGTTACGGATTTGTTTTCCAAACAGGTGCACTTTAACCTTTGCCAAAAGATTCCCACCACAAAAACCTTAGCAAAACTATTCATGCAGCATATATACAGACTGCATGGAGCACCCCAACACATATCTGATAGAGGAGTGCAATTTATGTCAAAGTTTTAGAAGGAATTTTTATCCCTTTTAGGAACTACTCAGGGACTGACATCATCCTCAGGGGAACGGCCAATCAGAACGCAGGAACTCAGTACTTGAGCAATACTTAAGATGCTTTATTAATTTCCAGCAAACAAATTGGACGGACCTACTACCCTTCGCAGTCCTTACAATAACGCAGTCCACTCCAGCACAGGCTACACTCCTTTTCAAATAGCCACCGGTCAAAGTTTCAACCCTATGCCAGAACTAATCCCAAACGAACCGGAAATCCCATCGCTGAAAGAATGGATTGCACAATTGCAAAACACCTGGCCAATCGTTAGGAAAGCTTTAGACGAAGCTAGGCAAGCATACAAAGCGCAGGTAGACAAAAAGAGAGTTGAACCCACACCATTCAGGGTAGGAGAGATGGTATATTTATCTACAAAATACCTACAATCCCTACAGCCCTGTACAAAACTTGGACCAAAATATATAGGACCTTTTCCAATTAAAAGAATCATAAACCCAGTAACAATAGAATTAGAACTACCCAAAAATCTTAGGCACATACACCCAACCTTTCACTGCAGTTTGCTAAAAAGGGAACAACAGTCACCCTTAACGGCCAAAAACCCCACCACCACCACCTCCTATCATGGTTGAAGGAGAACAACACTTCGAGGTAAAAGAAATCCTAGATTCTAGAAAGTACCATGGAGCAATTCAATACCTAGTAGCTTCGAAACACCTTCCCTCCTCAGAAAACGAGTGGGTCCATAAACGTCACATCAGAGCACCTAAGTTGCTAAAGAGGTTTCATACAGAATATCCCAGCAAACCAGGCTAACATCTATATTTTTGTTTCCTCTACAGGTGGGTCTCTCCTATTTTTAAAGGGGGGCAGGATGTCAGAATCCATTTATATTTCATTTCTAACTATCTCCTCTGAGCTAACCCCAAATCTCATCTCCCCCTGTATTCTGCCATTCCCAAGGGGGAGAAGAAACAGGCATGGAGCTTTATGGCTTTCACTTCCTCCCTTAAATGTAACCTTTGTTTATTCCGCCTGCCTGCTATCCATCACAATACAATCAATTGCTTTCTCGCTAGGCATTCCCTCTCATCTTACGGGCAACTAGGAAAGGAGGTGGAAAAGGGAGGAATGAAACTCTCCAGAATCTGGTTTGTTTCTCCGAATGAAGTGTGAGTGGGGTGGAAATGATCCTGCTGCAAACAGACTGTTATCTCTCCTCTCCCATGATGGGCTTACCACCTGGAGCTTGGCTGATCCTGAACTGACCGAATGAACTGTGGGGTGGGGTTTGCTTGGGGACACTTTAAAAATATCGATCTGTGAGGGGATTCCTCAGATCCTGTCTATTATGCCTGCTATCTCCTATTTCTTAGTAAAAGTTCCTGCTTGGAAAATCTTGTCTCCAAGAGTCCTTCTTTCTTAAGATGTGGGCTGAAGTGGCTTCTGACATTAGACAGGATCTGCATTAAGAGTCAACCTGGAAGGAAGAACCTTACCGGGGGACTTTGCAAAAAATACAATGTCTAGCAACGAGGCAGGGAAGGAGGGAAGCCCCACGGAAAGGGAGCTTTCCCCCCAACCGAAATCCCACCAACTATCAGGAACTGAAGCGTCATATTCCTCCGGGGAAGAGGTGGTGGAGATGCACAACCACAAACCACGGCTGAAGTGGGTTCTGACAGTAGTACTGCTTTTGCATAACAAAACTAGCACGCAGAGTAACTTAATGAACCTTAAACAATATGCAATCAAACACAGTATATTAGGATCTAATATGCAGGGTACTAGGATTAGTTATTAATAACCAAGCAAAGTGAAGGCATGTCTGGGGGTAGAATACAAGTATAGAGAGAAGACACTGGACATAATACTAAAGATGGCAGTACTGTAGCATAGAGGGGAGAAAAAGCTTCTCACCATATGTTGTGGACATTTATTTGCCAAATTTAGATACCACCCATCTTACTCATAGTGTCATGGCCCCATCGGGAACATCAGACGGGAATGGCAAGTCTCCCCTGGAATGTTTGGGGAGGTCAAGGCTGAGGACAATGCTGTCCCAGGCCCCTCAGGCATTGGGTGAGGTAGTCAACCAGACAGGGAGCTGCTTGCCCTCACAAACATGAGGGAGGATCAGCTGTAGACAGGTAGTGGTGAGAGGCAGCAGATCCCCTCTGATGAGGAACAGTTGCCTCCCCCACTCGATCTGAGGGCACAGACAGTAGAGCGGAGGCAAGCTCAAAGGAGGTTTGCAAGGCTGCTTGAGAGAAGGTCGCCCTGCCCCTCCTCAGGAGGAACACCTGTCTTAGGTTGACTTAAGCAGAGGCCGGGGGAGGTTGTCAGGAACAATTGTTTTGTTTTACTTTGGCATGTACTTCCCTGGCCTTGGAAAAACTGCTTTGAATCCTGTTTGTGTCTGTGGAGTTTGACCCTTGCTTGTGGACTCTTGTCCTTGTCCTGTGGACCTGGAACCTTATGGACCTTGCTTTATGGACTTGCACCTTGTTTCTGGACTTCCTCTCTGCATTTGCAATTTGGCTCTGGTGATTACTGGCTTTGTTTGTGGAACTGTGGGTGGCTGCCTTCAGGGAAGTTTGGGGTGTAGCAGGGCCATTTGTTGTGGAATTAGCAGAGCAATAAAGGACTCTATAGAAGCCTGCCTCTGCCTAGGTGACCTGGGTTGTAACACACAGAGACACTCTGGGCAGTGTACAGTTAAAAGCATTTAACAACCTAAAAACCATATAAAACATGATACATGAATAAAAGGAGTCAGATAAAAACAAGGATAATATAAGTTAAAATTTAAAAAACAGGGGGAAGGCTGTCAATGTGCCACCCATCCCCAGGTTGTGACTTTCCAGTACTGGAAAGAAATACACAGCACTATTCATAACATTTTAGAAATCAAATGGGAAATGAAATCACATTTTTACTAGGAATTGCTAAGTTCATGGCTGCAAGGGCAAACTTAGCACTGAAATCAGACTGATACTTATGGAGAACATACAGTAATCACAAAAAATAACAGTATATATTCATAACAGAAGTTTGACTTAATTTAAGCAAGAATGGCTGCCATATATATTACATATTAAAGGCAGTCCTTGTTTAGCAATTACAGTTAGGACTGGCAACTTGGTTGTTAAACCAAGCAGACGCTAATTGAAACTGCAACTGTGCTTCAGCTTTCCTTTGCTTTACAGATCTGCAAAGGTCATAAATGTAAGGAGTTACTTTTTCATCATTGTCATAACTGTGAACAGTTGCTAAAAAAGTCACTAAAAAGCACTACCTGTATGCAGCTAGTCAAATGTAAGTATTTACAGTACAGGTAGTCCTCGCTTAACGACTGAAGTTACAGCAGACACCCCACCCCCCAAAGCTACTGATGACCTGGTCCCAAAGTTACGGCTGATGCAGTGCCCCCTGCAGTTGTTCATCTTCACGACAGACCGCAGGGATGCTGCAACATTCCACCCACCTCTTTCCTCCATCCCCCATCAGGTCCCTGAAGGGGTTGGACCTCTTCCTCACCCTGTCACCCACTGCAGTTACCTTTTGAAGAACTCTGGAGTGCTGGAAGATGGGTGGTGGGGAGGAGGCCCAAGCTATGTGGGGACCCGGTAAGGGAGAAAAGGCACAAGGGGAACCAGGGTGTGTGTGTGTGAGAAGGTCTGTGGGAACCAGCTACGATACTAGCAGCCAGTGTGCATCTTCCCCAAACTCCTAGCTGTTTATTAGAGTGTTTTACAGGAGACTCAACCAAGATGAGAAACTTCCTTGCCCAGTGCAATATCTTCATCGGCACATGTCCAGGAGAGTTCCTGACAAACAGATCACAGGTATCTCCCATTCTCAACCTCCTCACAGCTTCTATCGCCAGATGGTCTCTTCCCCTCATCGAACACAATAAGTCAGACCTGGATAACCCAAAACTTTCTAGCCAGTTTTGGACAACACTTTGGTGACCTCTTACAAGAAGAAACAACTCCACCAGCTTTGCCAAGGCAACAGCACAGTGAGATCTTACACTGAAGAATTCAAATTGCTTGCTGCTGATTTGGATTGGAATGAGCCATCCTTTTTTTTTAAAATATAAATCTTTATTTACATTTCGTGTTAAAAACACACCATACACCAACAAAGACAAAAAAACCATTTACAATATACAAAAAACGAAGAAATCAAAAAAATTAAAACCATTTCAAAAATTTAACATTATATCTACTTCTAAACTAACAATTATGTTCCACTCATTAAATCTCTTATAACCATCCAACTCCAAAGCTTATTCATTAACAAAGACTACGTCACTTCATTTTTGACCAACCTCCAAGCCACCCTCATTTCTTTAATCTTTTATCCATATACCATTTATTCCATGAGAGAAATGCTGGTGTTACCCTTCAATTTCTTGGTCAATGTGTCTGCTTCTGCACAATCAAGTATTCTCCTAATTATAACTTCATCCGGCGGGGTATGATTTGCCTTCCAAAATTGAGCATACCCCATCCTTGCCGCCGTTAAAATATGTAAAACCGAATACCATATATCCTTCTTAATATTTCCAGGCCTGGAGCCAAGCAGATACGTCTCTGGTTTAAGATCAACTAAACACCCTGTGATTTCCTCTATCCATTTTTGGATCCTCATCCAATATCTAACCACTTCCGGACATGTCCACCATAAGTGATAGTATGTGCCAATCCCTTTACCACACTTCCAACAATCGGCTGACAATCCGGGGAACATTTTGGAAAGTCTGGCCGGAGGGAGATGCCATCTATAAAGCATTTTGTATAAGTTCTCCTTATATGACGTAGAAACCACCAGCCTCATATTAGTCCACCAAATCTCTTCCCATTTCTCAAGTGGAAGTGCAGAACCAAAATTCTTCCCCCAGGCAATCATCGCGTCTTTTACCACCTCCTCCCCTACTACCCTAAGGTAAAGGTAAAGGTTCCCCCGCACATGCGTGCTAGTCGTTTCCGACTCTAGGGGCCGGTGCTCATCTCCGTTTCAAAGCCGAAGAGCCAGCGCTTGTCCGAGGACTTATCCGTGGTCATGTGGCCGGCATGACTAGACGCCAAAGGCGCATGGAACGCTGTTACCTTCCCACCGGAGTGGTCCCTATTTTTCTACTTGCATTTTTACGTGCTTTCGAACTGCTAGGTGGGCAGAAGATGGGACGAGTAGCAGGAGCTCACTCTGCTACGCGGCACTCGGGATTCGACCCGCCAAACTGCCGACCTTCTGATCGACAAGCTCAGCGTCTTAACCCACTGAGCCACCGCGTCCCTACTACCCTAGTTAGCAGCAATTTATAGCACTTAGATATCATCCCTTTCTCTGGACCCAGCAGAATCTTATCTAATTCCTGCAGATTCAGATAAATACCCCTTCCTTCCTTATCCTTCTTTTACCTTGACTGGATCTGCAGGTAGGCCCACCACTCCAGTTGAAACCCTTGCTGAGCCAGATCTTGTCGTGTTTTGAGTTCTCCCCTGCTATCTAAAAGTTCTTTGTAAGTTGGTCTTCTTCCCTTCTTGAGTAGGATCGGATGGGTCAAGGCTTCCAAAGTTGATAACCAACACAGAATTTGCTCATAGTACTTAGCCCTTATCTTATCCCAATTCTGAATCAGTATATCCCTTATGTAGTGGCGAGTAAACTGTTTGCTTGGAGGAGTACCTTCCCGCCAAAGAGCTGCATGCCATCCCTGCAGCAAATCAAATCCTTCCAGACTCAACAATCGATTATTCCTTAAACTTATCCATTCCTTGCCCCAAACTAAGAGGGCAGCCTGATAGTAAAGTTCCCAGTTCGGTAGGCCAAGGCCCCCTCTTTCCTTAATTTCTTGCATCATTTTTTCCCAATCCTGGGCCGTTTCCCCTGCCATACGAATCTAGAAACTACCCCCTCTTTAAGAATTTAAGAATTTCAGCAAAAGTTTAACTGGTGCTGTCTGGAAAAGAAAAATCCATTTCGGCAAAACATAAGATTTCACCGTGGCTACCCTTCCTAATAATGACAACTGTATCCTACCCCATTTTCCCAGGTCCTTTTTTGTTTGTATCAGTAATTTAGAATAATTATCCTCCCTAATACTTGAACATCTTCCCGTCAACCAGATTCCTAAATATTTGACCTTCTTCACGATTTTAAACCCTGTAGTGTCCTCTAGCATCTGTTTACTTCTATTTGAAAGATTTTTCGTCAATATATTCGTCTTATCTTTATTTACTTGTAAACCAGCCACGTTTCCAAATTCCTCAATCCTTTTTAGTAATTCCATGCTGGATTCCAGAGGGTTTTCCAAAACGAAGACCATATCATCTGCAAATGCCTGCAATTTATAAATTTGGTCTCTTATCTGAAGCCCAGTAATCTCCTCATCTTTCCTTATTATTCTCAATAGGGGTTCTAAGGTTAGGATAAATAAAAGTGGGGAGAGTGGACAACCCTGCCTAGTGCCCTTACAGATATCAAATCTGTCAGTTAAATTCCCATTTATCAACAGTCTCGCTTCCTGCTTAGTATAGATTGCTTTAATCATATTACGGAATTTAACCCCAAACTCCATGTTCCAACTGACACATTAGGAAATCCCAATTAACCCTATCAAATGCTTTTAGAGCATCGATAAATATTAAAGCTAATTGTTTATCTGGTCGGCTTTCATAATACTCCAGAACATTTAATATAATTCTGAGATTATCTTTTATTTGTCTAGTGGGAAGGAACCCATTCTGGTCTGTATGTATGAATTAGTTTAAGTAAATTTTTAATCTATCCGCAATTATTGTCGCAAATATTTTATAATCTGAATTAAGAAGGGATATTGGCCTATAATTTTTAATATGCTTCGAAGGGAAGTCATCCTTAGGAATCAAACTAATATTTGCTTCCAACCAAGTTTGCGGGACTATAGCCTCATCCAAAATTTCATTAAATAGATCTTTCATATGTTTTCCCAACGCTTCCACTAATACCTTATACAATTCTGCAGCAATTCCATCAGTGCCTGGGGTTTTCTGACATTTCTGTTGTCTGACCGCTTTTTCAATTTCTGCTATTGTTATCTCCTGATCTAAGGCCTCTTTCTCATTAGGAAATAACTTAGGAAGGTCTGACTCCGTCAGGTATTGTTTAATCCTCTCCTCAGGGACCTTTTCTTCCTGATATAATTCTGTAAAAAACTCAATCGCTATCTTTTCTATCCCTTCTTTATCCCCTATCAGTGTCCCCCACTTATCCTCTAACTGCTCAATTCTTCTACTTTCCTTCTCTTTCGTTATTCTATAGCTAAGCCATCTCCCTGGTTTATTGGCATATTCAAAATAGCTCTGCCTTGCCACCCTAATTTGACGTGCTATTTTCTCTTGGTCCACAAGGTTGAGTTTATGCCTCCAAAAATCCACCTGCTCTTTCCCATACACTTTCTGTGGGTTTACCTGGAGAGCCTTCTCTGCCTTAGTAAGTTGCTCAGCAATTTCCCTCCTACTTTCCTCCTCCTTCCTACGTTTAACTGCCATCTGTTTTATTATCAAGCCTCTCAAATAAGCTTTAGCCGTATCCCAAACTATTTGTAGGGGCATCCCTTCTGTCCTATTTTCTAAAAAAAACAGACTCATCTCGTTTAATTTTTTGTACAAAAACCGTATCCTTCAGGGTCTCCAGGCTCATCATCCATCTACTCCTCACTCTACTCCCCCTTATCAATGTAATAGCCACCGGATTGTGGTCCGCCCATTCGTTCGTCAAAATCATAGCATCTTTTGCATAAGGTATCAGCCCATCCGACAACCATACCATATCCAACCTAGACCATGAGTTATGCCTGGGGGAGTAGTAGGTATAATGTTGAGAGGCTGGGTTAATCACACGCCATATATCCCTAAGGCCAAGTTCACACATATCCCTAAATACTTTGGGTAAGACCCTCCTATCTTTCCCTTTTTTCTTCTTCAAATCAACCCTCCCTGTTTTGTAATCCTTAGCCCTATCTACCACCGCATTAAAGTCCCCCAAGAGACACATCTGCTCATACTCCAGATCTAATATTTTCCGATATATTTTCTGGAAAAAGTCTCCCTGATTATTATTAGGTGCATATATGCCTACCAGTAACACTTTGCTTCCCACCATTTCTATCTCCAGCATCAGCCTTCTCCCCTCCGGGTCCACCCATAATTCTTTAGGACACAAGTACTCCTTAACATACATTGCTACACCTTTCTTTTTCTCCTCAGCAGACGCTACAAATAATTTCCCTAGTTTAGGGTAACTCAACAAATTAATTTGGCTTTTCTTAATATGAGTTTCCTGAAGGCATAGTACATCAGCTCCACATTTCCTTAATCTAGTTAAGATATTTTTTCTCTTAACAGGAGCACTGAGACCATTAACATTGAGTGTCAAAAAATTCACCCCTTGACACATCCTTACTTACGTGGGGCCTTAGATTTGGTAGTCTGTCTAGTTACCCTCTTGTATTCTTCTCCCTTTCCCTCTCCCCCCCTCCCCCCTCCGCTCCCCCCAGATTCCTCTCCTCCCTCTGACTTCTACTCTCCACTTCTCCATCACTCTCCTGATCACTAGTCCCACAAAAATTTTTATAGAAATCTTGTGCGTCACGTAGACTCTCAATCTTTATCTTTCGGTCTTCCCACATCACCAGGAGCCCTTCTGGAAGCAGCCATTTATATGTCACACCTTTTTTCCTCAATTGCGATGTAAGAAATTGATAGCGTTGACGTTGCTCTCGGACCCTTCTTGGCAGTTGCTTAAGAATTGTAACCGGACGGCCTTTATACTGAATTGGTTGATCTCTAGCTCTATGGAGCACTTCATCTCTAAGCACATTTTTGGTAAACCTAACATGCACTTCCCTAGGGAGGCTGTATCGCCTGACATAATTGGTATAAACTCGAAAAGCCTCATCAATATCGCACCGAACCTCTTTTTTCTCTTTCCCAACCAGGTCTGCAATCATTTCTCCTACCACTTCTTCCAGCTGTTCTTCTCTGTCTTCTGTCACATTTTGGAAGCGCAAAAAAAGGCTGCTTTCTCCATCTCCAGGTACACCATATCATCTTCCAGCTTCTTGGATGCTTGCGTGCACCTGTGCTCCCATTTCTCCATCCGCTTCTCTATATTCTCAGTGTCCTTTTCTACTGTTTTAATTCGCTCTTCATGTGTATCCAGAGTCACCTGGACTACACCCAATTTTCTTTTAATTTCCTTCATCTCCTCTCTCATGTCCCCCAACTCAGCCTTCAGGCTGTCAAAATTCCTCTTCATTATGTCCTGCATATTTTGTAGCATCGTATAAATCCCTTGAATTGTAGCAGATTTTTCTGTCGCTGGTAGGCTCTCCATCGACTTCCTAACTTAAAAGAAAGAAAGAAAAATATTTGTTGCCAAAACCACCCCCGATAACTGGCTGCCGCTCCTTTCACATCTGCTTAGCACCCCGCCGGCACGCTCGCTCAGAAAGTCTTTAAATTCTCTTCCACTCTTTCTCACTTCCCTGCTTCTTCTCAAACTGCCGAGTCATTGGCTTCGGGGCTGCCAAACTGCAGCCCTCTTTCAAGCCTCCGGATCCTCGGGGCGCTTTCCTTTTTCCAGCGAGGTGAATGCTTCACACCTCGCCTCCAAAGATGCCCCCTCCGCTTCTCCCAGCCTCTCGAGGGCTGGAAAAGGCAGAATATCGCCGCAGGAGGCCTGAAAAACAACAAGAGGCTCGGCCGTCTATCGCCTCTCCTCCCAAAGCAGCGCCATCTCGGACTCCCGAGCCATCCTTGATTTCACAGTTCAGACATGGTCTGAACGACAAGTTTGCTAACAAACTCATCCTGCAGAGCTCCCCATACACTGGATAAAATCTACATAGCCTCCACAACAATTGAATCACGTTTTGCCGAAACCCAAGCTCACTCCAGCCATCACTACCTACCACGTCCTCAGCTACCTGGTCCCGTCTCCACCCACATGCACCCCAACTGTTCCTGACATAGAACACAGAACCAATGCAAATTGCAGCAGTCAGACAAGCCCCAGCCATGGAAGAACGGAAGACACAGGGAGTTAGCTCTCTGTTTCTACTGTGGAGAACCCAGAAACATGGTCAAGGACTGCCCTTCAAAACCACCCAAGAGGGGAGATAAATGTCCCAACTGCTCCTTCACTACCAACTGCCTGGACTGCAAACTCCAAGACCAAGGAAATGGTGACAGCCCCTCCAGCAAGAGCTCACAGGAGGGGTTCACCAAGCTTTGAAAGGGGCTCGCACACAACCTCACCGAGGTACGTTGTTACACATTGACTCTGTTCTCTCCTTCCCCTCTGGTTAGGAAGTAATCTTACCTGCCCTGATAGATTTAGGAGCAAGAGCTAATGTTATAAACATGGCAACAGCAGAGGAGCCGAACATTCCGATGGTTCCCTTGAAGTTCCCCTTTTAAGTAAAAACTATTGACTGGCAAGTTTTGAAAGCGGGTCCTATTACACATTCCACCCTCTCTCTGCAATTAACCATGGGCAATCACTCAGTGACGTTAACCCTTTTAATGACTAACCATCTGGACCTTCCCAGTCTTAGGATTCAATTGGACACTACTTCACAACCCCATGATTAAATGGAAGAAACAGTAACTTACTTTTAACAACCCTGATTGCCTTCCTCATTGGAATTGTCTGTCTAAAACACCCCACCAGTCACCCCTGAAGACTAGCAGGGAGATTCCTAATCTCCCAAGCAAGAACACAGAGTTTCAAGATGTTTTTTGGGAGGAGGAAGCAGCAGTTCTTCCCCCAGACTGCAACTATGCCATAGATCTGCTCCTGAGTGTGAAAATACCTGCCAAAAGGCAGTACCCAATGTCAGCTAATGAGCTAACAACCTTGAAGCAATATTTGGACTCTAACTTGCAAAAAGGCTTTCTTTGACCTTCGAAATCACCAGCTTCAGTGCCAACCTTTTTGGTCCCCCCAAAGCAAGACCCTAATGCCCCAAGTGTGAGTGGAAACTCCCCTTCACGTAGTCCACAATTTTCAAGCCTTGAATTTGGTGACAGTCAGAAAACACTACCCACTACCACTCATTTCAGACCTTTGGGATAGACTACAAAAGGCATTGACTATGTGATCGGGAGCCAAAGATGGAGAAGCTCTATACAGTCAGTAAAAACAAGACCCAGGAGCTGACTGTGGCTCAGATCATGAGCTTCTCGTTGCAAAATTTAGGCTTAAATTGAAAAAAGTAGGGAAAAGCACTAGGCAACTCAGATATGAACTAAATCATATCCCTGATGAATACACAGTAGAGGTGACAAATAGATTTAAGGAATTAGATCTGATAGACAAGAGTGCCTGAAGAATTATGGAAAGAGGTTTGCAACATTGTACAAGAGGTAGCAACTAAAACCATCCCAAAGAAAAAGAAATGCAAGGAAGCAAAATGGCTGTCTGAGGAAGCTTTGCAAATAGCTGAGGAAAGAAGGGAAGCGAAAGGCAAGGTAGAAAGAGAAAGATACACCCAACTGAATGCAAATTCCAAAGAATAGCTAGAAGAGATAAGAATGCCACCTTAAATGAACAGTACAAAGAAATAGAAGAAAACAATAAAATAGGGAGGACCAGAGATCTCTTCAAGAAAATTGGAGAGATGAAGGGAACGTTTCATGCAAAAATGGGCATGATAAAGGACCAAAATGGCAGGGACCTAACAGAGGCAGAAGAGATTAAGAGGTGGAAAAATTACACAGAAGAACTATACAAGAACGAGCTTAACGTATGTGGATCGAGAACTACCAGAGGTACAGGCAGGATTTCGAAGAGGCAGAGGAACTAGAGATCAAATTGCCAACATACGCTCGATCATGGAGAAAGCTAGGGAGTTCCAGAAAAACATCTACTTCTGCTTCATTGACTATGCTAAAGCCTTTGATTGTGTGGATCACAACAAACTGGCAAGTTCTTAAAAAGATGGGAGTACCAGACCATCTTATTTGTCTCTTGAGAAACCTATATGCGGGTCAAGAAGCAATAGTGAGAACTGGACACGGAAGCACTGATTGGTTCAAAATTGGGAAAGGAGTCCGGCAAGGCTGTATACTGTCGCCCTGCCTATTTAACTTATATGCAGAGCACATCATGAGAAAGGCAGGGCTAGATGAATCAAAAGTTGGAATTGAGATTGCCGGAAGAAATATCAGCAACCTAATATATATTTATATATATTTATATTTATTAAACCTATATACCGCCCTTCTCCCGTAGGACCCAGGGCAGTTCACAAGGCAATTAAAGCAACATTACAATACAAAAATTAATAGCAATTAAAATAGATTAAATTTTCCTTGATTAAAATCTAAAACCCCTATATCTCTGATTAAAAACCCAATTACAATAAGTTAAAAAAATTAAAAAATCCTCAGTCCTGGCCGGAAAGCTCAAAGAGCCAGGTCTTCAGGTCCCGGCGGAACGAACAAAAATCAGGGGCAGTCCTAAGCTCTACGGGTAACTGGTTCCAGAGGGCAGGCGCGCCCACAGAGAAGGCCCTCCCCCTGGGTGTTGTCCGCAGGCAGTCCTTTGCCGGCGGCACCCTGAGAAGGCCCTCCCTGTGGGAGCACACAGGACGAAGGGAACTTGATGCCGGCAGCAGGTGTTCCCTCAGATACCACTCTAATGGCAGAAAGTGAAGAGGAACTAAAGAGCCTCTTGTTGCGGGTGAAGAAGGAGAGTACAAAAGTGGGCTTGAAACTCAACATTAAGAAAACCAAGTTCATGGCATCCAACCCTCTCAATTCCTGGCAAATAGATGGGGAAGAAATGGAGGTAGTGACAAATTTTATTTTCCTGGGCTCCAAGATCACTGCAGATGGAAACTGTAGCCAAGAAATTAAAAGACGCTTGCTCCTGGGGAGGAAAGCCATGGCAAATCTACACAGCATACTAAAAAGCAGAGACATCACCCTGCCAACAAAAGTGTGTATAGTCAAGGCCATGGTTTTCCCAGTTGCAATGTATGGCTGTGAAAGCTGGACCATAAGAAAGCCTGAGCGCCAAAGAATTGAAGCCTTTGAACTATGGTGCTGGAGAAGACTCCTGCGAGTCCCTTGGACTGCAAGGCGATCAAACTGGTCAGTCCTAGAGGAGATCAACCCTGACTGCTCTTTAAAGGCCAGATCCTGAAACTAAAACTCAAATACTTTGGCCACCTAATGAGAAGGAAGGACTCACTGGAGAAGAGCCTAATGCTGGGAAAGATTGAGGGCAATAGAAGAAGGGGACGACAGAGAATGAGATGGCTGGATGGAGTCACTGAAGCAGTAGGCGTGAGCTTAAATGGACTCCAGAAGATGGTAGAGGACAGGAAGGCCTGGAGGAACATTGTCCATAGGGTCGCGATGGGTCGGACACGACTTCGCAACTAACAACAACAACAACTCAAATCCACCACTAAATGTCACTCAAACTCCATTTTACACTCTTAAGAGAAAGGATTGATTTCTTATGTTTTACCTCAATGTTTTTTTCCCAAGGAGAAAATCTTAACAATTATCTCAGTTCTCAAATTTATCAAAACTGTGGCTTTATGTTACTTCCACTTCAATATTGTGTATTTATGAAACAAGCACAAAATTGTTGGCCACAATAGAACAATATGGTGAGGTCGCAGGCCTGATAATAAATAGAGAAAATACTAAAGTTTTGACAAAGAAAATAACAGAAAAACAGAAAACGCAACTTGCAAGAAAAACAAATCTTCATATATTTAAAAAAGTTAAGTACTTGGGAATTTACTTAACAGCAAGAGGTATAACAGTAAAAGAGGACAACTATACAAAATTATTAAAACAAATAAAACTGGACTTAGAAAAGTGGAAAAATCTCCAACTGTCAGTACTGGGGAGAATAGCTACAATTAAAATGAATATCTTACCAAAAATACTTTTTTTATTTCAAACTATTCCGGTAAAATAAGAAAAAGCCTTCTTTGATGAACTGAATACCATAATACTGGAATTTATTTGGCAAGGGGAAAAAGCACAAATTAAAGTGAAATTGCTACAGGACATTGGAGAAAGGGGAGGATTTGGACTTCCAGAGTGGAAATTATATTACCAAGCAGCTATTTTAACGTGGATTAAAGAATGGATAACACTTAAGATACAAAAGATTACTATACCCAGTGCTTTTTTTGTAAAAGAAAAAGGTGCTGGAACTCACACGTCATATAACCCGCCTTGCCTACTCTACAAGGTTCCATCCAAAAAAGGTGCCAGAACTCTGTTCTGAGCGTTCTATGAGAAAAAAAGCCCTGACTATACCTAGAGGGGCATGACCTGCAGATTGGCTGGCATGCCTTTCTGTGGTATGGGGAGAATAAAGCACATAGATATTTCCAGAATCATGCTATAAGAAATGCACCTCTCTTAGAATGGGAAAAAATAAAAGAAAAAATTTATATTAAGATACCTGGATGGCTTTCAACAATGGAAGCCTTTGCTTACCCAAACTTAATTAACTATGATAAACTTGTAACATGTAAAGACTTACTGGACAATGAAGGAAGATTGAAATCTAGACAAGACTTACAACAACAAGGTATTGACCTATCATGGTGGCCATACCTACAAATCCAATCAAGATATGAAAAAGACGTGAAAACAATGGGGCTTGTGCTGCCACCACGTGGCCATGTGGAGAAATCACAATGTGGGCAGTCAGACCCTCCTACCCTATGATGTATTTCCTTTCCCCTCCCCTTTCTGGGATGGACTTCCTCCTCCTTTGTCCCTAGAGAGTCCATTCTCCATTAGCCAGAAGACATGGGGTAACTTGCAGACTCAATATGCAGTTCCTGGGAATACTACCATTTTCTAACCTTAGAGATACCTTGGAAATATTTTGGAAATGCTGTACAAAGGTCATCTGAATGCATCCACCTACTGTATTCAACTTTACCTGCAATAAAGGTATTTCTATATGATAAAAGGTGTCTCTACAAGTTCAAAACTATCTGGAGAGATCTGTTAATGTTAATGATATCTGTTTATATAGACCATAGAGGTCTTATCAAGAGATTAATTAAAGTACAACAGCTTCGATCCAGAATAGTTAGAAAATGGTAGTATTCCCAGGAACTGCATATTGAGTCTGCAAGTTGCTCTATAAGGAACAGACAGAACTTGATCTTACATTGCTAAAAACAGATGAAAAGCTGATTTAAAAACTTTATAGATTTCTGCTTAACTTAAAGATGGAGGAGGAACAAGATAAAGAAACAATGATAATATTGGCGAAAAATGTTGGACATACTATAGAGCTTGAAGAATAGAAAAAGTTATGGGATAGAAATATTAGATTAACCAAAGCTGTACCATATAAAGAAAATTTGTATAAAATATTTTATAGATGGCACATGACACCAGTGAGACTAGCCAAAATGTTTAAAAATACTTCAAATGTGTGTTGGAAATGTAACCAAAGAACAGGTACTTATTACCATATCTGGTGGTCATGTCCTAAAGCTAAAAGGTTTTGGCTTAAGATACATTTATGGTTGGAGAAGATGATTAAAAAACAAATAGAATTTAAACCAGAATTGTTTCTGTTAGGAATTATAGGCCCCAACTATGACAAGGAGAGCGGATACTTAATGTTACATGTATTGACAGCAGCGAGAATTATGTATGCCCAATAATGGAAAAATGAAGTTACCGACTGAAGAAGTATTAATCAAGAAAATATCGGATTGTGCAGAAATGGACAGATTAAGAGATTAAAGAGAAAGAGCATTCAGTTTACTATAGAACTTGGAATAAATTCTATCAATGGCTAGATAAGTGAGTTAGAGAGAAAGGAATGTGATATGCAATTTTGAATCTGAGTAAGAAAAATACTATACATTGAAAACTTAGTATTGTTGATGATTATTATACCTATCATTGTTATCAATTATTAGCTTTATTACTTTTATTTATATACATTTACCCAGACAATATGCTGTTTGCCAAATATTGAATGTTATTGGGGGAAACCTCAACCCTCACCTCCAATCTTTCCTGTACCCTAACCCTAATTCCCATCCCCTTACCCTTCCTTAACCTTATAAAAACTTAATAAAAATTTTTCAAAAAAAAATATTGTGTATTTCTGTCCCCCATAGAAATTAAAACTCCGCTTCCATTCACATTTGGAGGTTTTTAGCTTCTTGGCAGCCTTCCCCAGAAAATTCAGTTGTAAAATAGTAAAGAAAGGATCAATATTTTCACCCAGTTCCAAACATGCTGTTTATGATCTGCTAATTGGTGCTTTTCTTCTTCGGTTGTCAGCAGCTAGTGGCTGCAGGCCACTAGTGGGCTGAGAGCTGTTTGCAACTGGGCCACAGAAACTGTGGGTGAGCGCATGCACATGTGCTCCATTTGCGTGAGCGGCAGGCATGTGTGCACGCTGCTCGTGCAAATGGAGCTGCACACACGGACTTGCCGGCCACTCACTCGGAACCACCCCCCTCCCCCTATGCCAGTGTACAAAGCCAGAAAGGTTGGGGAACACTGCTTTAAAGGCAATCACTAACCCCTTGAATTAGGCACAAAATGAACTGGCAGCTCTCACTTTAAAGCACAGAATCCCTGGGACGAGTAACCATATAGGCTGTCTGGAATTACTGTACTGTATCACAAAGTTCCAAGAAAAATGCAGTGCATGTATGTTGCACAAACATTTTGTACTGGTTCTGAATGTTTTGCTCTTTTCTGCTGGTAAAGATGTTCCTCCATCGGGACTACTAAGGATGGAACAAGAGCTGATACAGATTTTAGTCGTCTAGCACAGCAAAATATGTAAGAATTACTGTAACTAAGTTGTTCTGTATTTTATTTTTATGAACTGGTATCAGAATCTGATTTGATTTGCAAATGTTTCTTTTCTAGATGTTCTTTAAATATGGTGCTTTGTCAGATATGGGAGAGACTGTCTTCTCATAACTCTTACTCCTCACAACCATAGAGGGAGGCAGAGGAACCCAATCACTTCTCTGATCATGAGCAATTAAAGCAGAAGTTAATTATAGTAGTTGTCCTTTTCTGGGAGGAAAGCGAAAGTGCAACCTTTCTCAGAAGTTTGTGTGCTTTTATAGTGCAAGGGCACTATATTAAGCTGTAATGCTTTCAGACCTTTTGTACAAAACAATGGTTGCACGAACAGTATTGTGATTGTGGTGTGTAGTTATTTGATCAAAATAATGGCAAAAAATAAAATACATAGTACATTTAAGATTAAAGTCATTTTGGTCTTAGCTGTAATTCAGCATAATGCCAAGTAAATTTCTGCTATTTTCCTCAGGTCCTTGCTATTTTCAGATTATGGAATATTTTAGTAAAAAAGAGACACATAATATATTTACAAAACAGTTATCTACAGCTTGTAAGCCTTCATTTCAGAAGAAATATAGGCACATTCTTAGCACAAGCCTCTCTCACCTGAATGACAAGGGGTTTTAGCTGGCTGGGTTCTGGGCCTTCTAAAATGCACCCGAATGCCATGACAGCAGCATCTCGATATCGCCAGTCAGGATTTTTAATGTGTTCTTTAATGAAGGGCAAAACATGTGGGACAATATCATCTTCACAACAGGTTGCCAGAAGCATCAGGCAGACCCCAGCTGCTTTACAGGGGTTCCAGTCATCATCATCATCACACTCATCCTAAGTAGAGAAAAATGGGAAGAAATAGTATTCAAGTTTTATTATATTTGAAATGGCTAAAATCTGATTTTATAATAAATCTGATTAGGTTTCAGGTGGGAACACTATAATCTCATAATAGACAATAGACAGCATGAAATCATTTTGGAATACTATATGGCCATGAGTAAGAAGAATTATGCATTGCCAATTTAGAAGTGAATGCAATCTCTGAGTCACAGAATTACCATAGATATTTCCGAATCTTTATGTATAAAAAAGTTATAGGTTAAACTAAAAAAAACTCTGAAAATAGAACACATGTTTCTTTCTGCAGACCAGGACATTTTAAGTTTGTTCTCAACTTTTTCACAATAATGCCAGTCCTCTCCACCCTGATGCCTTCAAGTTAATTGGATTTCAATTATCTGGCTGGAAGACCAAAGAATAAAATAAGCTAGATGATGAATTTCAATATAGGTGGAGGTTACCAACCTGGTGAAAACTGACCCTGAAACTACAGATAGTCCTCGCTTAATGACTGCCCTGTTTAGTTACCAAAGTTATGACAATGCTGAGAAAATAACTTTACAACTAAGTCAATCTCCTACAACTGTTGTAGCTTTTCTGCTGTCACGTGATTGAGATTCAGGCAATCTGCACCTGGTGTTTACAACCACTGCAGTACCTTGCAGTGATGTGATCACTATTTGCATGCTTCACAGCCAGCTTCCAACAACCAGAGTCAATGGAGAAGCCAGCAGTGAAATCTTAAGTCACAGTCACGTGATGTCTTGTTTAACAACCATGGGAGAAGTGAAATCATAAGTATGACTTCCGGTTTGCCAACATGGCTGCTATGGACGCTTGGAAGACAACTCTCGTGTTCCACGTCTAGTTTTGCATTGCTGTGGGCCCCTAAAAGGGCCAAAAAGTCACCTCAGAGAGGCGAGCAGCAAGGAGGGGCTTTTGCAAGATCGTGGGAAAGCGGCAACTCTCCCGTCAGTGCCTACGTACCCTTCGAACCAGTGGATGAAAGACTGGCCGGAGTCACACTTACCATCAGGCAACATTAAAACAGCGTAGAAGAGACTGCGTGAGATCTACCTCTCTTAAATTCCAACTTTTTTTCCACCTAGGTAAGCTGCTAACCCCTTCATGTATTACTGCCTTGTCGTGGCGAAGGGGCTTGCATAATTCAATGAAGCTATGAGCTATCCTGTGCAGGGCCACCCAAGACGGACAGGTCATAGCAGAGTTCTGACAAAACGTGATCCATTGGAGAAGGAAATGGCAAACCACTCCAGTATCTTTGCCATGAAAACCCTATGGACAGTACCAAAAGGCAAAACGATATGACGCTGGAAGATGAGCCCCTCAGGTCGGAAGGCGTCCAATATGCTACTGGGGAAGAGCAGAGGACTAGTACTAGTAGCGCCAGAAAGAATGAAGCGACTGGGCCAAAGCCGAAAGGACGCTCAGCTGGGGATATGTCTGGTGGTGAAAGGAAAGTCCGATGCTGTAAAGATTTTTTCTCCATAGGAACATGGAATGTAAGATCCATGAATCAAGGAAAGCTGGACGTGGTCAAACAAGAGATGACAAGACTGAACATCGACATCTTAGGAATCAGCGAACTAAAATGGACAGGAATGGGTGAATTGAATTCAGATGACCATCAGGTATACTACTGCGGGCAAGAATCCCTCAGAAGAAATGGAGTAGCCTTCATAGTCAATAAAAAAGTAGGAAAAGCAATACTGGAATACAATCCTCAAAATGACAGAATGATCTCAGTTCGAATCCAAGGCAAACCATTCAATATCACAGTAGTCCAAGTCTATGCCCCAACCACCAGTGCTGAAGAGGATGAAATTGACCGGTTCTATGAAGCCCTACAGCACCTTATAGAACTAACACCCAAAAATGATGTCCTTATCATCATGGGGGATTGGAATGCTAAAGTAGGAAGCCAAAAGATAACTGGAATAACAGGCAAGTTTGGCCTTGGAGTACAAAATGAAGCAGGGCACAGGATGATAGCATTTTGTCAAGAGAATACGATGGTCATAGCAAACACTCTTTTCCAACAACCCAAGAGACGGCTCTACACATGGACATCACCAGATGGTCAACACAGAAATCAGATTGACTATATGCTCTGCAGCCAAAGATGGAGAAGCTCTATACAGTCAGTAAAAACAAGACCAGGAGCTGACTGTGGCTCAGACCATGAGCTTCTTGTTGCAAAGTTTAGGCTTAAATTAAAGAAAGTAGGGAAAAGCACTAGGCCAGTCAGATATGAATTAAATCATATCCCTGTTGAATATACAGTAGAGGTGACAAATAGATTTAAGGAATTAGATCTGATAGACAGAGTGCCTGAAGAACTATGGACAGAGGTTCGCAACGTTATACAAGAGGTAGCAACCAAAACCATCCCAAAGAAAAAGAAATGCAAGAAAGCAAAATGGATGTCGGAGGAAGCTTTGCAAATAGCTGAGGAAAGGAGGGAAGCGAAAGGCAAGGGAGAAAAAGAAAGATATGCCCAATTAAATGCAGAATTCCAAAGAATAGCTAGAAGAGATAAGAATGCCTTCTTAAATGAACAATGCAAAGAAATAGAAGAAAACAATAGAATACGGAGGACCAGAGATCTTTTCAAGAAAATTGGAGAGATGAAAGGAACGTTTCATGCAAAAATGGGCATGATAAAGGACCAAAATGGTAGGGACCTAACAGAGGCAGAAGAGATTAAGAAGAGGTGGCAAAATTACACAGAAGAACTATACAAGAATGAGCTTAACGTCCCTGATAATCACAATGAGGTGGTCACTGACCTTGAGCCAGATATCCTAGAATGTGAAGTGAAGTGGGCCTTAGAAAAGCTGAGCAACAACAAAGCTAGTGGAGGTGACAGTATTCCAGCCGAGCTATTCAAAATCTTAAAAGATGATGCAGTAAAAGTGCTACACTCAATTTGCCAGCAAATTTGGAAAACTCAACATTGGCCACAGGATTGGAAAAGATCAGCTTACATTCCAATTCCAAAGAAAGGCAGTGCCAAAGAATGTTCAAACTATCGCACCATTGCACTCATTTCTCATGCTAGTAAAGTTATGCTTAAAATTCTACAAGCTAGACTCCAGCAGTATGTGGATCGAGAACTACCAAAAGTACAGGTAGGATTTCGAAGAGGCAGAGGAACTAGAGATCAAATTGCTAACATACGCTGGATCATGGAGAAAGCTAGAGAGTTCCAAAAGAACATCTACTTCTGCTTCATTGACTATGCTAAAGCCTTTGATTGTGTGGATCATAACAAACTGTGGCAAGTCCTCAAAGAGATGGGCGTACCAGACCATCTTTTTTGTCTCTTGAGAAACCTATATGCGGGCCAAGAAGCAACAGTGAGAACTGGACACAGAACCACTGATTGGTTCAAAATTGGGAAAGGAGTCCGGCAAGGCTGTATACTGTCGCCTTGCCTATTTAACTTATATGCAGAGCACATCATGAGAAAGGCACGGCTAGATGAATCAAAAGTTGGAATTAAGATTGCCGGAAGAAACATCAACAACCTAAGATATGCAGATGATACCACTCTAATGGCAGAAAGTGAAGAGGAACTAAAGAGCGTCTTGTTGCGAGTGAAGGAGAGTGCAAAACTTGGGTTGAAACTAAACATTAAGAAAACCAAGATCATGGCATCCGGCCCTCTCAATTCCTGGCAAATAGATGGGGAAGAAATGGAGGTAGTGACAGATTTTATTTTCCTGGGCTCCAAGATCACTGCAGATGGGGACTGTAGCCAAGAAATTAAGACGCTTGCTCCTTGGGAGGAAAGCTATGGCAAACCTAGACAGAACACTTAAAAGCAGAGACATCACCCTGTCAACAAAAGTGCGTATAGTCAAGGCTATGGTCTTCCCAGTTGCAATGTATGGCAGTGAAAGCTGAAAGCCTGAGCGCCAAAGAATTGAAGCCTTTGAACTATGGTGCTGGAGAAGACTCCTGCGAGTCCCTTAGACTGCAAGGCGATCAAACCGTTCAGTCCTAGAGAAGATTAACCCTGACTGCTCTTTAGAAGGCCAGATCCTGAAGCTAAAACTCAAATACTTTGGCCACCTAATGAGAAGGAAGGACTCACTGGAGAAGAGCCTAATGCTGGGAAAGACTGAGGGCAATAGAAGAAGGGGACGACAGAGAATGAGGTGGCTGGATGGAGTCACTGAAGCAGTAGGCGTGAGCTTAAATGGACTCCAGAAGATGGTAGAGGACAGGAAGGCCGGGAGGAACATTGTCCATAGGGTTGCTATGGGTCGGACACGACTTCGCAACTAACAACAACAACAAAGCTGCTAAAGTACTTTTCCCCCTTGTGGAGAGGGAAGGGGGATTTTAGCCCTCCCTCCAGAAACAGCGGCAATACAGGGGAGATTTTAAAAACGTTGAAAAAATAATTGGATCCCAACTAGAACTTTATTTTCTAAAACTTGTGGATTAAAAGCTTTTGATTATCTACTTTTTACTTCCTATTTTTATTTGAAAGTTTGGGTTTTACCTCCTAAAATAGAAGAAATAATTGAAAGGAATCCCCTAAACCAGGCATGTCAAACTCGCGACATCACGTGATGTATCACGACTTTTTCCCCATTGTCAGCAATTGGGAGGGCGCAGTTTCATTGTGATGCATCCGGCCCATGGGCTGGCAGTTTGACATGCCTGCCCTAAACAGTTGGGGGACACCTTGTGGCCAAACCTGAAATTGCAATGTGTTATTCTTAAAGAAAAGAGACTTGGCTGACAGTTTAGAAAACAAGATAAGATTCATGTAACCTTGAATACCAGCTGTGAGAGTCTTAGCTGTGTTTCTTATTTACTGAGGGGAAAAAAAACTGTAAAAGTTTTCAATTCAAGTCATCACTATGGAAGACCAGGAACAGAGTTTTACACCGGAAGAAAAACAAATCTTTACTATGATGAAAATAACTTATCAAACTCACCAAATTCTTCTTACAGCTGGTGAGGAAATAACAGCTTTTGGAAAAAAACTAGAAAGCGTCTTAGATAAGCAAACTCAAATTTTGACTAGAACTAATAAACTATCTATACAGAATACAACAGAAAAAAAATCAATCAAATATTTTGACAGAAGATCTAATCGCCCAACAAGTACAGATAACAGAAAATTCAGAAAGAAATCTGACAAAATGGATGGAGGAAAAAAACTGTATAAATCAGAAGGAATTTGAAGATTAAAATGAGAAACAGATGGAAGAAAAGATAAACAGTCCAGGACAACTACATCAAGAGGAGAAAATAAAGAGGCTTCTGGTTTGCGTGCGTGGCGCTTGCGGACGTGCAGGAAGAGCTCTCTCCCTGCCGTCCAATCTCTCTTCCTTGGAGGACCCTGAAAAGGGTCGAAAGTCGCCCTGGAGGGGTGACCACCCTCCTTGTGATCGCAGAAGGGCAGCAGCCCTCCACTCGAATCCAGAGCAGCTCCTTTGGCCTGAAACTGTTCCCTGCCGAAAGCCCAAAGCACCATCTAGCACAACGAAGCAATCTGGAGGACCTCAGTGAGACCTTACCTTTCTTATTTCCCTAACTACCTTTCTGTGGGACTTTTCCAAAAATTTCCTCCCCCTATTTTGAAAGACCGGCAACTGCATACTTGGGGAATAAACTTTAAAGCCTTAAAGCCTTAAAAGAAATCAACTGGCTAAGCAAAGAAATTAAGCAATCTTATTTGTAGTTATTAAAAAGCTTTTATTTTTGTGGGGATCTACCACCCTATTTTCTGCTTAAGCTGTGAATTAAGGGGGGCGGGAATGGACTAATTGAACAAAAGCTTTATATTAATCTAGAAAAAGTTTTTACATCTTATTCTATATGCTACTGATGACATCTTGTGGCGAAACCTGGTATAGCAAGTAAACCTTTTTTTTATTGTGAGAGCTGACTGAATAACAGAGCTGTCCTTGACATTATCTTCAAAGATAAGAATTGGGAACAACTGGCACTGAAAACAATCTTTAGGAATACTGGAGGTGGACAATCATTGACTCTTATTAAAATAGCCTCCATGAAAGACTTATCTGTAAACATCAACAAAATGGAGGAATATATCCCACTTAACTACAAACTGATACTTGACACAATCTTGGCAATGACTGAGCAAATCAAAGCCAAACTGCAAAATAAATCTGACAGCTCAAAGCTACCAAATCAAACTTTGACCTTAAATGATGAATTGACAATCCAAAATCAAACAGAAGAAGTGGAAACTAACATTAAAATAGGAGACTTTAAAGAACAACAAATACAATTTACAGAGAACTTTGAAGCCCAAACCGTGACCTCAGCTATAAAACCTATAACTCAAAAAACAATAGTACCCGAAGAAAGCAACATCAAGAGGGAAGATATTAAAGGCCTTCAAATACAGTACGTTGAGGACCCAGCCAATCAAATGATAGCCATAACACCAGTTACTACTTCTTACCTAAGTCAGATGGAATCGGAAGAAGAAAAAGACCAGACTGAACTAATGACAATTACATTACACCAAACATCAAAAATTGAGCTATTAAAGCAACACTTCAGTGACTACAAAGGGAACACTTTCTTTGCAAAACTGGTATTTGGATGGTCTCCCTGGATTCAAACAATGTGTGTAGGAAAAAAGGGAGACACATCTGAGAGTCTAAAGGCACCAATATGGAAGCCTGGTTGGCACAAGAAGGAGGTGAGAGTTAGATTTAAAAAATTAGACTTGTCTCTTTCTTGGGATTTGTAAGAATAGAGCTTAAAAAATTTCTTTTAATGGGGTAAGGGGACTCCTTAAAAAATATAAACTGATTTTATATTTAGGTTTTAGATTGTTAAGGGAAAACAAAATTAAGCTATTAGAACATAACTCTGAACTATATTATAGAATCTGGAATGATATAATAAAATACATTATTTTAATAATTGATGAACTATTAAGATGACATATAGAATATATTTGTTGTAATGATATAGATATAAATTGATTTTATATTTAACTTTTAGGTGTCTAAGGGAAAGTTAGCTATTAGAATTTATTTATATTATATAATTTGGAAGGATATAACAGAAGATATTTTTCTAATAGTTGGTGAATTATTAAGATGACAAATAGAATTTACTTGCAAAAAATAAGAATGTATTGAAATGAACAATGTAAGTTCTGTAGACAGGATAATTACTTTTTATTGAAATAGGGAAATGTGGGTTACCTGAAAATTAAGTTTTCTTTTATATATCATAGGCTATTCTAGGATTATTCTATTGCAATTAGGTAAAACTTAAAAAGAGGACATAGGTATGTATAAGTGAAAATATATTGAAAATTCTTCTAATTGATTATGTCACAATTAGAAATACATTTCTAATCAAACAGATTCCTGTCAAACCTAGCAGACAACTTTCTCTCCCAAAAAGTAGAGAACGGAACCAGGGGATTAGCCATATTGGATTTAATTCTCACAAACAGAGATGAAATGATAGAAGGTGTCGAAGCCACAGGAACCTTGGGGGGAAGTGATCATGCAATATTGGAATTCAACATTCTGGAGGCACGAGCAATAGAACACAGCCAAACTAGAGTCTTGGACTTTAAAAGAGCTAATTTCAATAAACTTAGAGAGACCATGGGATGAATTCCATGGATGAGAATCCTAAAGGGGAAAACAACTCAAGAAGCTTGGGAAATTTTGAAAAGTGAGATAATAAAGGCCCAGTCTAGCACAATACCAACAAAGAAGAAAAAAAACAGCTCTCAAAAGAAACCAGCATGGCTGCATAAAGAACTCTCTGATAAATTGAAAGATAAAAAGGACAAGTATAAGAATTGGAAAGAGGGGCACATAACTAAGGCAGAATATCAGCAAATAGCCCGTGCCTGCAAAGATGAAGTGAGGAAAGCTAAGGCTCAAAATGAACTAAGGCTAAAGGCTAAGGCTAAAGAAGAGGGAGTCAAGCTATTCTCCAAAGCACCTGAAAGCAGGACAAGAAGCAACGGATGGAAACTAGTCAAGGAGAGAAGCAACCTAGAACTAAGGAGAAACTTCCTGACAGAACAATTAACCAGTGGAACAACCTGCATCCAGAGGTGGTGAATGCTCCAACACTGGAGGTTTTTAAGAAGAGACTGGACAGCCATTTGCCTGAAATGGTATAAGGTTTCCTGCCTGAGCAGGGGGTTGGACTAGATGACCTCCAAGGTCCCTTCCAACTTTATTATATTTAACATTAATTTGATTAATTTAATTATGTTATGTTATACATATACATATACATATACATATACATATACATATACATATACATATACATACATACTGTGAAATGGCCTCACGAGACCGATGGTTCGTTAAGTTGCTTCCAAGTAAAAAGGCAGCAAGCAGGGATGCAATCAGTTGAAGCTTTATTAACGATAAAGAGAAAGAGTTCCCTGGCATGGAGGCATCCATGCCTGGATTGAGCTCATGGATCATTCCCACAAGAGAGAGCAAGCAAGCATAGTAACAAGAGAAGAGCAAACAAGCAGAAAAAAAGAGCAGCCCCTGAGCAGAGGTATTTATGGGGGGCCTCAGTCCCTCCCTTACCAATTAACTCTCTCCAATGGGGCTGCAGGGGCCAAAGATGACCTTCTGATGACCATCTGATGACCTTTTTGGGGAACTGCCATGGCTGGCACAAAAACATCTAACAATTCCCCGTCTTGCCAGCCAATGACAGAGACCAGTGAATGTATGTGAGGGGGCGAACAGGTATCATAGACATGCATATACACGTTCAGAAGACCAAACACAAACGCTTACACAGAAGGTTGTGCCTGTGAGATGGCCTCACAAGACTGATGGTTCGTTAAGGTAGCTTCCAAGTAAAAGGCAGCAAGCAGGGATGCAATCAGTTGAAGCTTTATTAACGATAGAATAAAGAGAAAGAGTTTCCTGGCATGGAAGCATCCATGCCTGGATTGAGCTCATGGATCATTCCCACAAGAGTAAGCAAGCAAGCATAGTAAGCAGAAGAAAGAACAAAGAGAGAAACTAGAGACAAGCGCAGCCCCTGAGCAGAGGTATTTATGGGGGTCTTCAGTCCCTCCCTTACCAATTAACTCTCTCCAATAGGGCTGCAGGGGCCGAAGACCCCTGACCCACCAGTGGGAGCAAAGATGCTTCTTTGCTCCCATCTGATGACCTTTTTGGGGAACTGCCATGGCTGGCACAAAAACATCTAACAATTCCCCTTCTTGCCAGCCAATGACAGGGACCAGTGAATGTATGTGAGGGGGCGAGCAGGTGTCATAGACATGCATATACACGTTCAGAAGACCAAACACAAACGCTTACAAAGAAGGTTGTGCCGGTCAATGGGAACAGGTTTGGTGAACAGGTCAGCTATCTGGTCAGTTGTATTACAATGCTCAACATGTATAAACCCCATTTTGGCAAGCTGCCTGACATTTTTATAGCGTATGTCTATGTGGCGGGACCTAGAGCCCACTGCATATGCCCCCGAGATTGCAATTGCAGCCGTATTATCCTCTTGAATTTGGATGGGCAGAGGAGGAGGTGCCCAGATGCTCGTTATCAGAGCATTGAACCAAATCAAATCATTGGCCGTGTCCGACAGGCTGGCATATTCCGCCTCGGCCGTGGAGCAAGAAACAAATTTTTGCTGCCTAACATGCCAATGGATAGGACAGCCATTTAGCAATATGAGGAAACCAGAGGTGCTCCGTCTACTCTTAGAGTCACCAGCCCAGTCTGCGTCCGAGTAAGCGGAGAGCTGGGCCGTCTTCCCTTTCTCTGGCTCCAGCACAAGGAGAGCATCGGTCGTGCCCCTGAGGTACCTAAGTACCCTCTTAACAGCAGTCCAGTGGAATTCCTTTGGGTGTTCCACATGCCTGGACAGTAGATTCACAGCTAAAGCTATGTCAGGCCTGCTCCAATTGCTGATATATAGCAAGGAGCCAATCACAGATCTGTAAAGCTTATTATCTGTGAACTCAGGACCATCCTTGTGAGTGTGATTGTAATAGTCACTTTGTATCGGGCTATGCGTTGGGTTAGATTCTGCCATTTTGCATTTGGCTTGTAACGCCTCAATCTTTTCTTTCTGAGATAGGGCGAACCCCTCCTTAGTGGCCAAGATGTGCACACCCAAGTACCTGTCAACCCGCCCCAAAGACTTCAGGGTAAACTTTTCCCCTAGGGCCTTGGCAAATTTATCACACCCTTCCTTGTCAGGCCCTACATATAGGAGGTCGTCCACATAAACTAACACCCGTTCTGTGGTACCCTTGGAGTTGCGTGTGAAAACGCATTCATCTGCATGGGATGCACTGAAACCAACTCGTTCTAAACTTTTTCTAAGGCAGTCGTACCATAGTTTCCCCAACTGCTTGAGGCCATATAACCCTTTTCGGAGCAGCCATGTGTTTTCCCCTTCCTGCTGGTAGCCAGGAGGGGCCCTCACGTAGATCTGCCGGTCCAAGTTGGCGTGGAGGTAAGCCGTCTGGATGTCGAATTGGAAGACTTCCTCCCCCAGAGCGGCTGCAGTTATGAGGGCGGCCTTGACACACTCTGCCCGGACGGTTGGAGAGTAGGTCTCCCCGTAGTCCTCCATGTAGCGCTGGGCGAAACCCTGAGCTACCAAACGGGCCTTATACAGGTAGAGGCCATTGGCAAGTGGTTTGGCCTTGAAAACCCACCTTGTGCCAATGACTTTCCTCTCCTTTGGTGGTTGCTGGGGGGTGAAGACCTTGAGCTTTTTCAGGCTCGCCATCTCCTGCTCCATCGCGAGCTGCCATTTCTCCTGTTCTTCGATGGGTAGCTCCTGGATGTCAGAGAAGGATTTTGGGGTGACCACAACGCTGTTGACAGACGCGATATGCCCAATGTCGATTCTCTTTGGCAGGATTCCTTTGTTGGACCGCTTTGACCTCCTGACTTCCTGCCACTCACCGCCTTTTTGTTCTGCGGGTCTCTGAGGCGTCACCTCGGGACTGGATGGTTCATCCTCCCCATCTGAACCAGGTAGGATGACATCTTCGTCTTCTTCCTCGCTCTCGTCGGTGGCAGGGTATGTGGTCGTCTCAGGTGATGTCGTGGTTGGTGCGTCTTTGCTGGGTCGGTTGACATATGGGCTCAGATCGTTTGAGTGAATCTGGGTCCAATTGGTGTCCTCTTCGAAGGAGGCAGATTGGGAAGTCACAGTCCTGCCCCCTTCTCCCAGGAAACGGTAGGCCTTGGAGCCAGGAGCATAGCCCAAGAACCTTAGTCTCTGGGAGACAGATCTCCCCTTCTTCCGCAGCTGCTTGGGGATGTGCACCCAAGCGTAGGAGCCAAACACACGCAAGTGTCCTAGACTTGGTTTCCTACCGTGGACCAGGAAATATGGGGTCTGGTCCACAACACTGCTCCAGGTGCGGTTTAAGGTGTAATTGGCGTAGTGCACCGCCTCTGCCCAGTATGATTCTGCGACCCCAGCGTCTGCAATCAGACTACGCATCATAGTTTGCAGAATTCTATTTCTTTTCTCTGCCACGCCGTTCTGGGCAGGAGTGAAGGGCGCTGTAAGAAAATGTCGGATGCCCTTACGCCTTACCCAGTCCTGGAATTTTCAGGACATGAACTCAGCCCCGCGGTCGCTCTGCAGTTGAGCGATCTTGGTCTTATACTGGGTCTCTACAAGGTTGTACAGTGATTTTATGGCATCAAAGGCTTCGGATTTTTCTGTGAGGGTATACACGTGGCCGTACCGTGAAAAATCGTCAACGGCAGTGAGAAAATACTGTCTTTTCCCTAGGGATGGTGTGAATGGCCCAACCAGATCAACATGTATTAGTTGGTACGGGTATTGGGCCTTACGTAGTGAAACCTTAGGGATGGGGGCAGCCTTCCTCTTTGTCCTCTTACAGATGGCACAGTCCAGGAACACCTCACAATCCTTGAGCTGGACTCCCTCAGCAAACTCTCCCATCTTTTTAACCACAGGGAAGCTCGCATGACCTAATCTTCGGTGTAGGAGATGGGCACACTTATCGTGGAGCGGCTTCCCCACTGACACCCTCCTGGCTCTGGTTGCCTTGAGCGGTGCTTTAGGTGCCTGCTGAGGTTCGGTTTTCTTGTCCACACTGCCCTTGGAAAGCTTCGGCCTGGCGCTCCTTAGACAGCCTTGGGGCTGGCTGTGGGGGCTTTCTCTCTTTCCGTGCGCAGGCCCCTTCTGAGGTGGCACCCGGTGGACTGTCCTCTGTGGCTGGGTTCTCAGGGGAGAAGTATGGCAAACCATTTATGATGGCAATACTTCCAATGACCCTCTGGTTCCGGGTGACATGACCTCCCCCTTTGCGAAATAAAACTTCCACCCTGTCATCGTCACATAATTTGATAATGCTTAACAGATTGTTGGCAATGGAGGGAGCATGCAGTACCCCTTCAACATTTCCTAGTCCGGGTACAGAGACAGTGCCCTCCCCAACAAACAAAGCCTTATCACCATTGGCCACCTTGACAGAGGAGTTAATTTTCTTTAACCTTTTAAACCCTTGTTTCATATTGGTAATGTGGGATGAAGCTCCAGAGTCCAGTAACCATAAGTCAGTGGGGCTATCAGCCTTTGTGGTGGGGGTGAGAGCACAAGTACGCACAGAATTGCCCTTGGCACTACCTTTGCCCCCGCCACTCCCCCTTCCTTCCCCTTGCCCCTTCCTTGATTCGGACTACGCTTGGGGCCTTGTTGGTGATGGGGGCAGTCCTTCTTCAGATGCCCCTCAGAGCCACAGATGAAACACTTAAGTAGAGCATTAACCTGCTCTGAGTTGTGGTGCCTCCTGCTGGCTCGCTGTATGGTGGCTCTGGCGTATTCTCCTGCATCTCTTCGCCTCCTGTCTTCCTCAGTGAGCCTCCCTGTGAGGTAGGACAGAGTCATGGCTTCCTTCGTTGTCCCCTCCAGTGAAACAATGAAACTGCTCCAATTTTTGTCCAGGGAAGCCAAAATGACGGCGACCAAGTTCGCATCAGGTACAAGGTAGTCTCTGGACATCAGTTCTGCCCTGAGCGCCTTCAATTTTCCCAGGTGCTCGGCCATGTTAGCCCCAAACCTCAGTCTGGTGGTGTAAAACTCAGTTATGAGTCTGGTGATTGAACCGATGCTGTCGCTGTTGAATAAATTGTATAATAATTATTTGGGAGGGCAGAAGCAGATGAAAGAGAATTTTCCTTAGCTCTTTGTCCATTTCTATACATCTGTGAGTTCTCCATTGAGGTGAATGGAAAAGGGATCCCTCTGCTGGCAGGTGGTGGTATTTTTCTCTGGGCATGCTCAGGATTCATTTGAGCCCAGGAGGCGGAGGGAGCGGATGTCTCTCTCTCTGCCTCTGGGCCTGGCTCAGGCCTAGGCTTGCAGGCCGGAATTTGGGCCCGAAGAGGGGCTGAAGGCTGCAGAAGCCCCGAAGATTCCTCCTGAAGCCCCCCCGGCACTGGAACACTCACCGGGGGGCGAAGACTGCAGGATGGGGCCGGGATGGCACATGGATGCCGTGGATTGCCCGGAGGCCATCGCTGGGCGCTGGAGGAGGGGGCCTCGTCCGGAGGCCCCCCGAAGGCCATCTGGTAAGCAGGGCGTCTGGGCGGTGGCGAGAAGTAGGCTGGAGGGCCCGGGGGTTCACTGGGGGCCCTCTGGGGTTGCAGGATGTAGCTGGGAGGCTCCAGGCCGGACCTCTCCCGGCAGTTAGGCCCCGGGGAGATGGTTGGAGGCCTTGGAGCTCCTCCAGGAGGCTCCTGGGGGTAGCGAGGGAAGCTGCCTACCCCCGATGTCGAGGCCTCGGTTGTCTTGGCCTCCAGAGCTGTAACCAGGACCTGGATGGCTGCTTTAAACTCTGCTGCAGTAGGCTCGGCTGGGCAGGCTTTGAGGCCATCATAGGCCTTGAGGCTTTCTGGTGGGGAAGACAGGGCGGTTTGCGTGTCGCTTTGGCTGGATGCCACCGATTGCTGGGCCTCGAGGCTTGGCTGAGGCCTATCAAGCCACGTTGGTGTCCTGGGGGCCGCCATCTTGCTTCCGGTTGGCCCCGGAAGCTGCAGATCACCGTTTGGTGGGAAATTTCCCGCCAAAAGCTCCGGGGTCCCGGGGTCCCCCAGGGTGGCCGGTGCCATGTTAGGGGGCCTCGTGGGCGCTGGGGAAGGATTTACCCGGTGTCCAGAAGCCCCCTGCGCTGGCATCCCTCGCGGTGAGGCTTGTGGCCTTTGTGCTGCGAGGAACATTAGGAGCAGCTCCCTGCATTCCTGGTTAGTCATCTGGTCCACGCGGCACTTGTCCTGGTCCTGGGCTGCTTCCCGGGTGTCTTGGCAGTCTTGGGTGGACTGTAAGCCTTCCATGCTTCCGTCTGTGGCTTGCAGCTGTAGGGAGGCATGCAAAGGGGTCCCTGGCGCTCCGCTGGCGTCAGGGGCTAGATGCAGGGCTGCCGTCTTTGATTGAAGACTCCTGGTCACAATCGGGGATCTCCTGCCATCCGTCTCAAATGGGTTCTTGCTGGAACCTCCAGGCATCTTGCTTCTAGCTGCTGGCTTGGAAGCGTTGCCTTAAACCATCCTCTCTGCTACCAATTTGTGAGATGGCCTCACGAGACTGATGGTTCGTTAAGGTGCTTCCAAGTAAAAAGGCAGCAAGCAGGGATGCAATCAGTTGAAGCTTTATTAACGATAGAGTAAAGAGAAAGAGTTCCCTGGCATGGAGGCATCCATGCCTGGATTGAGCTCATGGATCATTCCCACAAGAGAGAGCAAACAAGCAGAAAAAGAGCAGTCCCTGAGCAGAGGTATTTATGGGGGTCCTCAGTCCCTCCCTTACCAATTAACTCTCTCCAATGGGGCTGCAGGGGCCGGAGACCCCTGACCCATCAGTGGGAGCAAAGATGCCTCTTTGCTCCCATCTGATGACCTTTTTGGGGAACTGCCATGGCTGGCACAAAAACATCTAACACATACATACATAACATACATACATACACACATACATATATAAAATGTTTGTTAAGTATTTAGATTACCTTGCTAGGCCCCAAACATGGGACAAATCTTATTTCCTGTTTCAGCCTAACCCAAGGCCATCCACAGGCAGTGGTCACAGTAGTGACAGCTCATATTTCTGTAAATTTTTTGGATTGCTAACAAAGAATTAAAGGGAGACTGATATGCATTTCAAACTTATTTGTTCTGATGAGAACAAATAAGTTTGAAATGCATATCAGTCTCCCTTTAATTCTT
>JAKJMR010016127.1:0-18193 GCA_024449315.1 Daboia siamensis
AGCCCCCTAATCATCTTTGTTGCTCTTCTCTGTACCCTTTCTAGAGTAACAAAAGTACAAAACCTGTTATGGTTGATGGAATCTTCATTTTACTTTTGCAGTTATATTTTAGGAAATAATGGTTTATCACCTTACCTTAGCCAGGAAGAAAGATTCTAAGACATTCTGCTCCTGAGATAGAAGGCAGTAAATAGCCATAATTATTGGTGATAATTGACAACTAATTCTCCATTTGTTTACAGACTTTTGAAAACTACATACTTTATAAAAATGTACAACTGCCCATTTTAAAATGCATAGCTGTGTGGTTAACAGCCAGTTTACAAAAACATTTTTATAAAAAATAATCCAGTACAAAAGAAAACCAAGGCATCATATAACAGACTTGCAAAATGGACACTTGTCACTTCCCTGTCCTAAGGCCTAGGGATGAAGCTTTAATCCATGTCAACAGACATGGATTTCTAAAGAGTTTTGTTGAAAACATCTCAATAAACTTTGATAGGGTATTGCTTTGGTTTTGCTATCTAGAAGTTTGCTTAAAGTTTCCACAAAACTTGTGAAAGTGTGAATATTTTTCAGGCATGGTTCTTTTAGCTATTGAGCTGGACTAACTTGATGCAAAGCATTTTCTACTGTTAGCTACTGTTGCTGCATCAAAGTGTCTTTAAGAATCATCCAGATGTTATAATACAACAGGTAAGAGTTATAGTAATGTTATCATTTGTGTAAACTAATTTCCATATCTGTTTCAGACAAAAGGAACATCTTCTTTTGGCAAGCGCCGCAATAAGACACATACTTTGTGTCGGCGATGTGGATCCAAGGCCTACCATCTCCAGAAATCCACCTGTGGAAAATGTGGATATCCTGCTAAACGCAAGAGAAAGTGTAAGATTGTCATTTTTCAAAGTACATGAGTAACTTTAGTATTTAGAGCATGGAACTATCATGCATTGGCAAGGATGGGCAAAGTGGGCTGCTATTGATTCCCCCCCCCCCCAGAAAGTTAGCTTATGTCCCTGGGACTTCCTGATGCTTGCTTGTCCATTGTAGTACTAATCAGATCCATGATTAGTGGATCATGATCAGTAACATGTTTGTCAACCAGCTAAGTTGGTTACATACTTACATCTGCTATAAAACCCCTTCCCCACTAAATATTGCAATAGCAACTAGCTTCTTAGCAAGATGTTAGGTATTTCTGTAGGATATTTTTGTGTCAGGCTTAGTTAATCCAAATGCAATGTATCAACAAAGTGCTTCATATCCTGTTAAATTTCTCCTGCCTTCAAGTTACACTCACTACATGGACAACATACCTGCAGTTTTCTAGGCAGCATTTGCACAAATAGTTTGCATTTTCCTTTTCCTAAAACTTAGCAGTAATGGCTGTTGCTGACCTTTATGCCTAAAGAATGACTGGAGCTCAAGACTTGCCTGTTCCAAATCTAAAACAACCACTAGACTAAATTGGTTTTCATCATAATTTTACTGTGTTTAATTTTTCTCTTATTTGGAATTGTTTTCTACAAGTTCTTACTGGTCTAAAATTATATCACAAATATTTTCATTATTTTTCTCCTTAGACTTCTCAAAAAGTGTTAACATGAATGTGGGAAATAGAAACTTGTACAGGGATAGAAACACTGAGGCTTGGATTTCTGTTGGGAATACAATGGGGCAGTGTAACTGGAACTCTGTGGAGTGAGATGGAGTGTAAATTGTGTACCACCATTTCCCCCCCCCCCCCCCTAGATAACTGGAGTGCTAAGGCCAAAAGGCGCAATACTACTGGGACTGGCCGTATGAGGCATCTAAAAAAAGTCTACCGAAGATTCAGGTAAGATCCCTCTAAATTTATCTTGGCTGAAATTCAGAAGTATCAAGTTGTTTGGCCAGAACAGTGCAGCCAGGGTTCCGAAGTACGATATATTCGTTTCATGCGTATTCCTACAAGTGCTACATGCCACCCAGGTTCATTTTCTGTGAAATGGGTGTTCATGTAAATGAATAAATAAATGATGCTGGGACTTTTTTAATGGCAAACAGGCAATTACCATAAGTACCACCTAGATTTTGTCATTATTCCTTGCAAAAGCTTAATCAAATCTCTGTTGAGAGGAGCTTGATTTCTAATGGTTTCACAGATAAATCTGTGTAATTTTTTTGGGCGGCAGTACTGAAGTAGTCTTGCATTGGCTTCTTTTAGGTTGTTTTATCTTCCCTGATGGTATCCCATCAGGAAAGTACTAACAAGGCTCTGTTTTGATTGGGTTGCCAAGGTTAAGGCAAATTCCTTTGGAGTAAATTTGAAATGTTTTCCCAAGTCATGGTTAATGATTTATTTCTTTAAAACGCTTTAAAGGACTCTAACCTTGTGTTTAAATGTAATATAATTCATCCAAATGATTTGGGAGTCACAACTTCAGCTTATTTTGATGTGTGAATGAGGTTGCTATGTGGATTTTAGCAGCTTATCTGTGATGTTCCTAAAACCAAAGTCTGAACATCTGATTTCCTAAGTGATTTCATTTTGTAACTGAGATAAGCTGGTTTTAAAAAGAAAAAAAGAAAGCAAATAAATAGAAATGCTTAAATGCAAAAAGTCCTGTTTCTTCTTTGCCTTATACAGGAATGGATTCCGTGAAGGAACAGCGCCAAAGCCCAAGAGAGCTGCTGTTGTGGCTTCCAGCTCATCTTAAGGACTCAGATGTTGATTTAAAATAAATGGCTACTCTACAAAAACAAAATGTCATCTTTATGCGGTGTTCAGTTTATTCAAATTTGGTGATTCATCTTGTTCCTTATTAATCTGAAATTTGACAATAAAATATGGAATGTTTTTTTCCTCACGTACACAAAGCACATTTCTTAAACCTAATAGAAAATTCAGATTTGTTTTAACGTTCAGTGGAATGTTCATAATTAGGTCTATATATTCATATACATAATGCCATTTGAGCTATCATACATAATGCCATTTGAGCTATCATAATTGAAATCTTGGAACTGGTCATACCTGCTCCCATAGCAATGGGAGACCCATTGTACTGTGATTTCTGTGTTTCAGTATCTGCAATTGTCTACAATTTCTATAGCATAATCTTAAGATAGAGTAGTGTTTCTCATTCCTGGCAACTTGAAGATGTCTGGACGTCAGCTCTCAGAATTTTCCAGCCAGCATGTCCACACATCTTCAAGTTGCCAAGGTTGAGAAATTGATTCCTCTAAACCCTGTTCTCATGTGGTACGCAAAGTGGGAAGTTGGCCTACAGAAATGCAGAGCAAGATTTTCCCACATTCTATACTTAGCGCTAAAGGAAATTACACCTTGAGAGGGGTAGGGGTGATGAATAGGAAATAGCTTTCTTGTAACTACATGTAGTCCTTGACTTACAACCACTAATTTTGTGACTGAAGTTACAATGACTTATGACTGGTTTTCACATTTAACGACTGTTGCAATACCTCTGGTCACATAATCACAATTTGGATGCTTGACAACATGCATGCATTTGATGGTAGTGTCCCAGATGTGACCTAATAAAAGATGTGACCCATCTTTTGTGACCTAATAAGCAAAGTCATGGGGAAGCCAGGTTCACTTAACTGTTATTAACTGCAGTCATTCACCTAACAACTTGTGGCAAGAAAGGTCATAAAATGGGGCAAAACTCACAGTCTCACTTAGCAATGGAAATTTTGGGCTCAATTATAATCATAAGTCAAAGACTTATGCTTTTAGCCGTTTACTTTTTTGTGAACAGGAAAGACCAACTAATATTTAAAGAGCACTTGTACCATGTTTTCAAAATTGCTCAACAACGTCAAAAGTTAAGACAGTTGATAACTGGTTGGTATAACAATGGTTAGTATCCACTCAGAGTTTTCCAATAGTTCTTTTAGCGTGTTACTCAGACAAAAAGCAAGCTGAGCATGCTATTAAGCTTAATTAGTTCTTTTATATATTGTCTAATTTCAAAGTTAGCTTACTTCAATAAGCTATGCTAACTAAGCTATCAAGAAACTACACCCAATAAGGCTACTCAGATAACTATGCCCAACAAGGCTATTCAAATACAGTAACTATACCCAACAAGGCTATTCAAATATCTATGCCCAACAAGGCTACTCGAGATTGCTGTTAAGTATTGTTGCCCAACTAGGCTACACATTCACACAATACTCACACTCAAAACAGGTGATCAGGCTGTGTTGGAGTGGGCTGGGAAGCAGACTTCGGGTGTCCCCTGTTCCAACAAGAGTCAGGCCGTTTAATGTCTGGGTTCATTCCAGTCTTCTCTTTATACCCAACTTGTTTATTCTGAATTCATGTGTATGGTACATCTTGCCCTTGTCACATCAGGAACTTCACATTCTTACTCCCATGATTTCATGAAGAAATACAATCCACTTTATTCTTTGCACCCACTAATGTTCCAACTGGTATCAGCAATATTTCACTCCCATCCAAGATTTATCAGTGATACACACATTCCAGCAACATGAGTCCCAGTGGATTCAGGAAAAGGCTAGATATGGTTGTACTCTAGGCTCACTATACTCATGTCTTACTCTTAAAATATATTAAACATTGTGTGTCATATTTGTAATATATTGATAGCATATAACATGTAACAAGTATTGGAAAAATTGCTTTGGAGACCTGAAGGACTAATGAGCTGATAATTTGATGTATATGCTTGACCTATGGTTGGATCCAGACTTTGTCATGAGTGATCAAAATCTGTTGGGCTTTAAATCCTTAAACAAAACTAATAAAAATTTTATTTAGCTAAGCACAACACTTACAAAACAAAATGTAAACCCCTATTGGCAGCAAAACATTACAATATAATAAACAATATAAACTTGTCTTAATTCCAGCACAAGCATAATATAAATTTATAATGATTATCGACTAAATTATTCTTCTGGCCTGTCTGCCAAAACTAACCTAGTCTCTCAGAACAGGACTGCTGGCAACAGAATTAAGTCCTTTTTGCCGTTCTCTTCATCGCAAGATAATCAAGGTTCATACAGTTACCTGCTCAGAGTATAACAGACTTAATATGTTCAGCAGTATCGTACTTGATAGTATACTCCTAGGGGGAATGCATGTGATTCAGTAGCGCTGGATGGTCTTTCAACATTGAAGCAAAAAAGTGCATTAGATTTCAAATATGAACTGAAGTGAGAAAAATCCCTATATACTGGCATAATACAGGAACTCTGCATTATTCACTTTTATCTGAATAGTGTTTGACATCAGTAACTTTCTTCTAGATAAAGCTGCATTTTGGATGCTATGAGAATGTTCATACAGACCATCGGTGGGATGGTAGAGATTATATATGATTAGCTCCTATGGTTTAATAGTTAGACAGTTGCTCTGTGCTGATGCTCTACTTAACCAGCCAAACATACAATAAAGTACCACTTTGCAGTAAAGTAGAAAAGTCCCAGATTGATTTCCTTTCAATACTATTAAAATGGCAATTGGGTGATGGGAAAGACTTAGTCACTAAGTGAAAAGCTTTAGAAAAAAAGTGGCAAATAGATCTGTGCAAATTAGCTCTGGTTCAATTGATAATGGGAGGTTTGAGATTCAAAGTGGGCTTGATTTGAATACTGCATGATGATATAAGTTCCAGAAAAATGTCTACTTCTGCTTCATTGACTATGCTAAAGCCTTTGATTTTGTAGATCAAAACAAACTGTGGCAAGTTCTTAAAGAGATGGGCGTACCAGACCATCTTATCTGTCTTTTGAGAAACCTATATGTGGGCCAAGAAGCAACAGTGACAACTGGACACGGAATCACTGATTGGTTCAAAATTGGGAAAGTAATCCGGCAAGGCTGTATACTGTCACCCTGCCTATTTAACTTATATGCAGAGCACATCATGAGAAAGGCAGGGCTAGATGAATCAAAAGTTGGAATTAAGATTGCCGGAAGAAATATCAACAACCTAAGATATGCAGATGATACCACTCTAATGGCAGAAAGTGAAGAAGAACTAAAGAGCCACTTGTTGCGGGTGAAGAAGGAGAGTGCAAAAGTTGGATTGAAACTAAACATTAAGAAAACCAAGATCATGGCATCTGGTCCTCTCAATTCCTGGCAAATAGATGGGGAAGAAATGGATGTAGTGACAGATTTTATTTTCTTGGGCTCCAAGATCACTGCAGATGGGGACTGTAGCCAAGAAATTAAAAGACGCTTGCTCCTCGGGAGGAAAGCCATGGCAAATCTAGACAGCACACTAAAAAGCAGAGACATCACCCTGTCAACAAAAGTGTGTATAGTTAAAGCTATGGTCTTCCCAGTTGCAATGTACAGCAGTGAAAGTTGGACCATAAAAAAAGGCTGAGCCCCAAAGAATTGAGGCGTTTGAGCTGTGGTGCTGGAAAAGACTCCCGTGAGTCCCTTGGACTGCAAGGAGATCAAACCGGTCAGTCCTAGAGGAGATCAACTCTGACTGCTCTTTAGAAGGCCAGATCCTGAAGCTAAAACTCAAATACTTTGGCCACCTGATGAGAAGGAAGGACTCACTGGAGAAGAGCCTAATGCTGGGAAAGATTGAGGGCAGTAGAAGAAGGGGACGACAGAGAATGAGGTAGCTGGATGGAGTCACTGAAGCAGGCATGAGCTTGAATGGACTCCAGAAGATGGTAGAGGACAGGAAGCCCTGGAGGAACGTCCTTGGGGTCACGATGGGTCGGACACGACTTCGCAGCTAACAACAACAACGATATGATATAAAATATTTGCCCACAGGCAATAATAGAGAGACTTCCAGACACCTGAAGCTGCTTTTATTTTTATTTTTTTGGAGAATAAAATGAAAAGGGCAGAGATGGTACTGTAGACCTTTTATAGGGTAGTAAACCAACTGAAGTTCAACTAGATGGGCTCAAGAGTTTTACTGAAATTAAAAATGTATTTCTCCATAATGTCTTTTTAGGGCAGACAAATTAGGACTGGAGAAAGTCCAACTTGGCTTCTAATATGTAGTACGGTTTATAGATAATTCAAAACTCTTTTAATAATAAGCACCTACTTCTTCCCTTGCTTTTTTGGAGTGCTCTGAGCTAGTGCAATCCCACCACTGATCTCTAGGTTTTGGAAGGAGGGAGGAAGCCTAGCACAGGTGTCTGGAAAGGTCAGGAAGGACTTCTTCCACATTGCCAAGATTTGATGGTATCAGACTTGCAGTCTGCAGGCAATATAATGCAGAGACAGTGCCACAGACAGATTGGCACAGAGTAAATGAATTCATTGCCTTGCTTTCATCCAGTTCTTAAAAACAGGAAATGCTTCAGATCAGCATCTTCACAGATGAACTCATTATTATATGCAGAGACTCAAAAGTAGCCTTAATTATGCAGTATCTAAAAATAATAATATTGGACCCAGAGTGTGCATGGTCAGCCTCGAGTTATATTCAGAGCTCTCAGAGATGAACTGAACTCCTATTTATGCTGACAAGACCATCAGGAAAGTTGTGCAATGTTCCATTAGCAGTATTTAGTATTTCTTTCTGGCTGGCTGGTCAGCTACAGTAAAGCTGAGAGCTGAGAAAGTTGAATGATGGCCAAAACAACATTAGCCTTACTAGCTTCAATACATGTTTGGAAAGACAACAAAGACTCTGGACACTTAAATGGTCAATTAGCAAATTTCCAGTGTTAGCAGCAACCAATTGCCATTATCGGTTCTCACATTATGAGATCTCAATTCATCCATTCACATCTCTAACCCCAATATATTTTTCAGAAAAAAAACTGTCTTATTAGGCTTGTATGTTTTTCTTATTTGCTTTGAAATTTAAAGCTTTCTCAGAGCAATTCTGAATGGACTGGGCTCTCTTAAGATCAGTGGCATTTAGATATTTTGGCCATAATAAACACTGAAATAAAATAAGACTAGATTATGTAGCTAGGCAAACATTTAGCCAGCTTTACCTTGCACTTTAGGAAGAGACTGGACAGCCATTAAGATGCAACTTGTAAAATATCTAACACTTTCCTTTGCTTTTTCCCTCTTTCCCCCATTTCTCCACCCTTTCACTCTCCTCTTCCTTTCCCTTTCCCCTTTCATATTACACTAGGTGTCTTATAATTTATAAATCTAAAACACACCCTTACAATAAACAATCCACAAGCTCACTATTCTATCTTCTGCCATGCAATTACTTCCTTGCCTGCCACACTAGCCATGCCTTCTTTCAGTTTGGCAACTATGGTTTCTTATCAAAGGACATTGAAAAACAAACTACTATAATTAGAAATAACTTAAATAACTTAAAACTCTAAGGTTATGGCTTGGTGATATTATTCTAAAATTCTTCATAATTTCAATGTTTGTTCTTCTAGAAGATTTTACATTAAATTCCTAGCAATGTAATCACAGAAATAGTCCCCTTAATTCTTAGGAGAAGTAGAGCAAACATTTCATTTTATTCTTTCAGTACAAGGCAGATTTACACATTTTGAAAGAAAAACTCAACTGGTCTAAGTTAGCAGATCTGAAGACAAGATCTAGCATGCTTAAAGCATGCCACACCTTAAAAGGAAACAAACCATTTGGGATCAATTTGCAACAGGGGTTTCAGTGTTGAAAATGCTGTACTTATCCCAGGCAAACCAAAGGAGGATTTTTTATTTTTATTTTTAACTTTTCCAAAGCCTATTGAGCCTCTGTTCACAATCTCCATTAAAGGTTAAATGTCTAGGCTCCAAGTTAATCTCTTAGTGGCTTCATTCCTAGAATATATTAACTATCTTCCCAAATAATATATTCAAGCTGCATTATTGTGCAATGAAGACCATGTGGCCTAAAATCAATAATGGTGATTGTATTTTATTTGTCAGAATCTCTAAGTACTAAAAAAAAAAATAGAATCTCCCTAGAGTCTTAGAAACTTAGAGCTAGATTCAGCCCTCTGATTCGCTGTGTTCAGTTCAGATCCTCATTTTAATTAAATGTGATTCAAGCAAATCTTCATTTAATCTCAGATGGACAATCTGCCTTCCCATATTCAAAATAGAGAATTTGGAGACAAGCTATCACTGGCTTATAGTAAGAGATAGGATCTAACACCTTTTTGGAGAGAGGATGCATTTGAAAATAATAAGCAGCAAAGGAAGGCAGTGGGGCTGGCTAGGAGCTTTGGGCAGATCTTTGCATTTGAGATTTTAAACCTTCCTGCTTACATTTTTTTACATCTTCCCACTTTTCTTTACATTCCCTTGAAAAACTGGCAGGAAAAATCATGCCCTTCAATTTCTAATTTACTCCTGAAGTCCAACAGAATAATTTTCAGGGCTTCTGAAAGCTGAATCTTGGGTCTGGGGCTACTGATACAGTTGCAAGAAAAAGTATGTGAACCCTTTGGGATTACGTGGAGTTTTGCATGAATTGGCCATAAAATGCGCTCTAAACATCATGTAAGTCACAACAATAGAAAAACAAAGTCTGCTTAAAATGATACTACACAAACATTAGCTGTTGTCATGTTTTAATTGAACATAAGATGGAAACATTCACAGTACAGGGTGGAAAAAGTAGGTGAACCCCCTAGCCCAGGGGTGTCAAACTCAATTTCATTGAGGGCTGCATCAGCATTGCGAGAGCCCTCAAGCGGCCGGGTGGGTATGGCCAGGGTGGGCGTGGCCTACTGGGTGGGCGTGGCTACAGTGCGTATGGCCTACTGGGTGGGCGTGGCCAGCTCTATAACATTCGCATCAAGGGTGCCTATGGGGGCCTGGGCAGGAGTGGGACAGATCTGAGGGTCTCTGGGCAGGGCCAAGGCAGTGGGGGGCGTTCCCTCACTGTTTCCAGGATGGCTTCATTAGGCTAGGGCAGACATGTCAAACACATGAAACCACTTTGCGGGCCAGGTCCGGCCCCCGGGCCTTGTGTTTGACATGTCTGCCCTAGCCTAATGACTTCTCCAAGAGCTAATTGGAGCCAGGAGTGAGCCAACCTTGATTCCAATCAGTGTGATGATATTGGATGTGTTGCTGACAGCTGTCCTGCACTTTAAAAACACACACCTGTTTTGGGATTACTGGTCTCAAGAAGCACTGTCTGATGTGAACCATACCTCGCAGAAAAGAGCTCTCAGAAGACCTACGATCAAGAATTGTTGACTTGCATGAAGCTGGAAAGGGTTACAAAAGTATCTCCAAAAGCCTTGATCTTCATGTGTCCACGGTAAGACAGATTGTCTACAAATGGAGAAAGTTTAGCACTGTTGCTACTCTCCCTAGGCATGGTCATCCTGTAAAAATGACTGCGCATAATGCTTAATGAGGTAAAGAAGAATCCTAGAGTGTCAGCTAAAGACCTACAGAAATCTCTGGCACATGCTAACATTTTTGTTGACACATCTACAATAAGGAAAACATTAAACAAGAATGGAGTACATGGGAGGACACCACGGAGGAAGCCACTGCTGTCCAAAACAAATACTGCAGCACGTTTGAAGTTTGCAAAAGAGCACCTGGATGTTCCACAGCACTACTGGCAAATATACTGTGGACAGATGGAACCAAAATTGAGTTGTTTGGGAAAAACACACAACACTCTGTGTGGCGAAAAAAAAGGCACAGCACACCAACATCAAAACCTCATCCCCACTGTAAAACATGGCGGAGGGAGCATCATGGTTTGGGGCTGTTTTGCTGCCTCAGGGCCTGGACAGATTGTTGTCATTGATGGGAAAATGAATTCCAGAGTTTATCAGGACATTTTGCAGGAAAACGTACAACCATCTGTCCACCAACTGAAGCTCCGCAGAGGATGGGTGATGCAACAGGACAATGACCCAAAGCATACAAGTAATTCAACAAAACAATGGCTTCAACAGAACAGAATATGCCTTCTGGAGTGGCCCAGTCAGTCCTGACCTCAACCCGATTGAAATGCTGTGGCATGACCTTAAGAGAGTGATTCACACCAGACATCCCAAGAATATTGCTACACTGAAAAAGTTTTGTGAAGAGGAGTGGTCCAAAATTATTCCAGATCGTTGTGCAGGTCTGATCTGCAACTACAGGAAACGTTTGGTTGAGGTTATTGCTGCCAAAGGAGGGTCAACCAGTTATTAAGTCCAAAGGTTCACATACTTTTTCCACCCTGCACTGTGAATGTTTCCATCTTATGTTCAATTAAAACATGACAACAGCTAATGTTTGTGTAGTATTATTTTAAGCAGACTGTGTTTTTCTATTGTTGTGACTTACATGACGTTTAGAGCGCATTTTATGGCCAATTCATGCAAAACTCCACGTAATCCCAAAGGGTTCACATACTTTTTCTTGCAGTCTATCTCTGATCTATGAGAGTTGTTCCTTAGGCTGAGAAGTTGTTCCTTAGGCTGAGAAGTTGCACTAAGCTATATAAGGCAATGGTTTGATATGAGATCTAGCAGCTTCCTGTTTTAATGTTCTTATGTTTCCCAGTCTGATACTTTCTCCCTTTCCCAGGGAGTGCTACTGAGGCAAATATTTCAGTTATGATGGAAATGAGTATCAACTCATACAGGGATCGTGGATATGTCAGCTCCATCAAATGGCTGCTGTGCAATTAAACCAGACATAACTGCATTTATTCAGTCCTATGCAGGGAAGTGTTTATATTATTACATTCTGAACTGTAATTTGGTGCTGCAGAATGGCTGGAGGATACATTCTATTTTGTTCCAAGACTTATTCCTAAATGGCATACCGTACACAGAAAACTGGCACTGTATGTTCTGAAATAATGGGTGAGGATTTGGTTTGGTTTTTCAATGGAAGAACTGTTAAAGAGCTTTTTATTTGCCTCCTAACCTGTTGCGCCTTTTCTCCTGGATCCCTGGCCATAAGTCAGTTTTTCATTTTTCAGTTTATCTTATAGTCCTGGGATTTACTGACAACTTCCCCTCTTCCAAGTATTTAACCAAATTCATCTCCGCTTTAGCTTGCGAACCAAAATGCGTCTGGCTCAACAATAACCTTTGTGCCCTCCACGTACAAAAGCAGAATAAAAACAATGATCCCATAATTAGGACTAGGCTTGGGCTTCCACGCTTCCGAGTCGGACGGGCGCTTAAGGGACCGCGTCTCTCCTCTCTCGTCGGGCTCCCCCGCCTACCCGGCCTTTCACATTACACGAGCGGGAGGCGGGGGGACCGTCCAGGCCCTGCTCTGGTGCGCAGGCTCGGTTTTCGGCGCAAGATGGCGGCGGCGGATAAACAGAAACATGAGCACGGGCGGGTGAAGATCGGGCACTACATCCTGGGGGACACGCTGGGCGTGGGCACCTTCGGCAAAGTCAAGGGTGAGCGCTGGAAAGGGAGAGCCGAGAAGCGGGAGGGCGGCGGCGGCGGGAGTGGCGAGGAGACTGGACTGCCGGCCGGCTTCCCCGCCCCCCCCTCCCAGTTCAAGGGGCGACGGTGGTGAAGGTGAAGCACTGGGCTGCGTCCTTCTCACCCGGAGGTGGGGGGGGGGTTTCTTGAGGGAAGCGCCCCCATCTTTTTCTCCTGGGAGAAGGGTCGTTTAGCATTAAGGAAGGGTATCCGTGGGATTGCCCTCCACCCTCTCCCGGTTTGCAAGAACCCTTCCCCCTCTTTTTAAGGGCGGAAAGGAAGGGGGTGATCTGATTATTACAGCGCACTGGATTATCCTTCAATCCAGATCATTTCATCCGTCTAATCTATCTAATCTCTTGTCAGTCTGTCATGGGTTTCACATCCATCAGCCCAGGAACATCCTCCCCCCCCCCCCAACCACACACTTTTGACTGGGGTACTTTTAACTCTGCTCCGATAAGGAGCCTCCGATGGCTTGCCGAGGAAGCGGCCCGATCGGCTTCACCCCCTTTTTTTTTCTCTTCCTTTGCTTTCCCCCAGTGGCCCCGAGCCGGGTTCCTGCAATCTAACTGGAAACCGCGACCTTTCAAAGGGCTTCCCTGCCTAGGACTGCAAAGGTCTTTTCTATATTGAGGGGTGACCCCCAACCCCCCGCCTGCTTTTTTATTTTAATTTTTGCAAGGGAGCCGCACAGAGTTTGCTCCCTTATGCGTTGGATTGTTGTGCAGGCAACTGCAGCCTTGGGGATGGCCGTCTTGGGACGGGACTAGAGGAGGGAAGAGGGAGCAAAAGTAGCGTCGGGATCCAAGTCCACTTTTCGACTCTCCCTGTTGCTGTTATATCAACCCCCTCCCAATTTTGTTCTTCCTGCTGGGCTGAGTTCCGTATTATTGCCCCATCTAGTTTCAGCCAGTTCAATGCTGCATCCTCTTGGTGTTCGCTCTTCTACCCCATAACTCGGTTCACTGAGATCTTTGTTGGAAACAATGAGTTAAAACGAGGAGGTAGAAACAACAATAAAGGTGTTTGAGGTAGAAATCAGTTGCCTGTCCTTGGAACGCTTTCAAGGAGTTTTTCAAATTCTTTTCAAAAAATGAATGGTTTGCCTGGAAATGTTGCATTAAGAAACTGTGTTTCTTCCGAAATAATAAATCTGAAATCACAGTTGAAAGCATGCTAAAAGGACAGATTGCTTGATACAGAACCTTAAAGGGACTTTGCTCAAGTGTTAGTTAGTTAGATAGTTATTTGGGTCTTCATTGAAAGATAGATTTTAAATCTTGTAATCACATCTAAAGGCATTTCTGTGGATCAGCAAGGAATGTTGGTTTTGTATGCTTGATAAGAGCTTTTATTTACAAAAGTAACTTCTACAATTATATGTATTGATAATACAATAAATCCAACTTCACGATGTAGTTAGGATTCATTAAAAGAATGGCAAGGTGTTTAATGTTATGCTTATAATGTGATGAAGTAAATAAGAATTTGCTCTCCTAAATTCTGAAATTTGTAGTCATGTCTTCTTTGGGAGCAAATTCCTCACTTGTGGCACTAAGATAGAGTCCAAGAAGTCATCAGTGTGACTTAGATCTTACTGAGTTAGCATACACATACAAAGGTGTGTATACTAATATATATTCTACCTATGAACCAAGGACAGAGGAACATTTTGAAGGAGAATACTGCAGTAATTTCATTCTCTTTTTATTTTGTAAGCATTTATATTCTTGTTCCTTTCATATTTTGGTAACTCAGCTTTTGATTTTCAAGATGGCTGTATTCTTCTTTGGGTTTAATTACTCCATTGTGTCTTGTAAATGTGATGTGTGGTATTGCGCTTCTCCAAAATATCATATCGAGAAAGGGGTGACTATTTGTTGCTTTAAAAGTATTAGCTCTATCTGGAATTGCTCAGCTGCAGTATAGGTGAACCATAACAAAACAATGCATGTTTTGTGCCTGACCCCAGGGAGTCAGGCTGTATTGTAAAGCTAAGTAGCATACCATTTAGATCCTCAAGGCTGTTTTCATTATGGGAGCAATCTTGGAATTACTGGAACATCAATAATTCTGGAAAATTCCTGTCCTCAGGGATTGTATGAGAAAGCTTTATTAGATGCAACTGGTTAAATTGTGTACTCTTTTGAGCTTTGCCTGCAAAATTGCCATAATTATTTGATGGCTAATATTTGACAATATTTGCTCTTTCACAACAGCTTCTCTAGGCACTATCAGAAGTTAGACTAGTGGGAAAAATCCTTTTGAAAAGAGTCTGATTTTGCAGAAAAAGTATAACAGCATATTAAAATGCTGTCATTCTTTCAAAAAGAGATAAAGTGAAAGATCTTTTGAAATGACTCTCGGGCTTTCAGTTCAATATCAATTTTCACACAATCCTATAGAAATTCCTTGTATACTAAATTGCATTGAAATTCTCAAAAAGTAATTATATATTTACTCTTTAATCAGCTCAATTTATGTATATGGCCATGTTCTTTAATTGGGTTTTGACAGGATTGGCTGGTTTTCTAATCGGTGAGATACTCACCTGCTCATTAGAACAGAACAGAACAAAACAATTGACCAGTTCTTGCCTTTGCTTAATTTGGGCCCAAATGCTAAGACTAAAGGGTTCTCTAATTGTAATGCTAATAGACCAGAGCATTTATGACAGCCAGTAGTAAAAAGTAAGGAATGGATTCTGGAGTACCTTCTAAAGTAATTTTTAAGCTTACCAAACTAAAGATGGGTACAGCATCTGAATTCATCTCCATTTTCTCCTTTTCTTTCTAATTCAACACTTTGAAGTGATTTAAATGCATGTCAGGTTGCTAGCTACTATAATACTGTACACTTTAGTCAGATTAGCCAACAAGGTCAAACCTTACAGCCTGATTCTAATAGAAAGTCTCCCAGAGCTAAAACAGAGGTATCCATTTGTGTTCCCTGTATGTGCATATGAGATTTAATTGACCGGATTACTTTGTGATACTATTAATAAGACAGTTAATTGGCAGAACTGCTTAAAAGCAAGATAAGAACAGCATCTGCAACATAGCTGTCTAATATTTTTTAAAGTAGATTATGCTACCAGATTAATCAAAATCTTAGTCGAGAAATTGACTCTGTTCCAGCAGTTGCTGTCTGGACAATGCTAGAAATATTGTAGGCATATGCTGATATTCTTAACTGCTGTTGTAGACAGGATTTTTGAATTGGATGAATCACTAAGATGCAAGATCAAAGTGCCAGCTTCTAATGCTTTTTTTTCCAGCATCTATGACTAATGCTAACAAAGCTGAATTGGCATAAAGGGGAAAACTGATAACTAAGTCAGGACAAGTTCTCCATAGCTTCATATGTAGGAATCACTGTGTGTAATGTCTTTAAATCAGTATAAAACATTTATATTTGTCTCTCTTAACAGCATGGTGGAACACTGATTTTTGAATTTAGCAGCTTTGAATGATAGCATAGGGATTTGGACAAAAGACATTTGATTATTTCCTCTATATATACACACATACATCTTTTTTCAGGGAATTACAACTGAATTGCCATTGAATGAAGTATGTTTTGTAATATAAGCTCCTTCCCACAGTGCTTGTCATGAAAATAGTTTTCTTCTAAGTGGCAAGAACCTGTCAGTTTGAGTTACCTTTATATTTCATGTTGAGCCCTGATTTTGTTAAAGATAGCTCCATAAATAATTAAATGCTTTGGGAATGGTCCTAGATCTTAAGAAACACAGGGCAAGCATGTGCTTGACAGATTTTGACTAATATAATGCCATACCTCAATATTGTGTTGAACTGACTTTATTTAATTTCTGTTTATAAACAAGTGGAATCTTGCTCTCATCTCAGCTTGTGGTTTAGCATTTCTGAAAACAGAAATGTAGTCTTTCGGCTTCAAAATGACTTTTTCCCCTTATTTCCAGGTGAACTACCTCAATCAGAAATGATTAACTTGAAGCCTCTGGATAATCCAGGACCTGACTTGTCCCATCTTAATCCTAGTATAATCCAGCTATGGTGAACATCCCATCCCCTTCCTCAATTTCACTTCTAACAACAAAAAAATCAATACATAATCAAGGGGATTCACAGTTATTATGCCTATCGAAATAAATATTTTCTTTTATGAACTTATTGACAAGTTCATATGAGACTCTGTGTGCTATATTCTTGAAAAATGTTCAAGATTCTTCATATCTGTAAGTTGGATTGCTTGACTTCTAGATGGAAGGCCCACTACTTCTGCCTTATATTTGGTGTGGCAGTAATTTGCTGGGGAGTGGATTATGTGATCAATGTATTCTGGGATGTTCACAAATTATAAAGCCAAGTTAAAAACACTGATTTAATGTATATTGCCATTTGAATAAGTCCCATTATAGGTATGCATGAAAGCAGGAGCCTACATCCTTAAGAGAGTTTTCTTAGTTTTTCTTTTCTGTCCTAAAAGATTTGAAATTATGAAATAAGCTTAGAAATTATTGTGGTGGAAAATTTAAATATTTTTATTACCTTTATTTGTTGCTAAAATTTTTATTTTGTGTTCCAAATGGCAAGGAAATTTATATGAGGAAAAAGCAAGGCAGTGCATTGTTTGTGTCATGCAGTTGCTTTGGAAAATGTTGCGTAGCACTATCTACAGTAAGACTGAGAGAAATGATAATTACTTTTTATACTGTCCAGACTGTGGCAATTATGGTGTGTCTTTGCTGCTGCTAAATTTATAGTGTCCTAGATCCTTTTTTAGATTGATTCAGGCTCAAGAGAGACATAAAAGCACTGGACCTTGGACAGATGTTTTCTTTATATCTCTACAAGGGTTGGGGAGATGTTTTATTTTGTAAAAAGAAACATAAAACATGATATATGAATGCTTCCTATATTCTTTTCTATTGCTATCTCTATATTGTGTTATTACTAGGATTATTACAGTATACTATTACTATTAAATTACTGTTATTTTATTACTTTTATAATTATTATCCTCTGTACTATTACTAATATGCGTTAGTGTTTCTTTCTTAAGGTTGCTCTGTCTTAAGTCCCCCTCCCTAGTTTCTCTTGCTGGGCTGCTATACTTTTCCTCCCTTTTGGACCAACCATTCCTGAAGGAAAAAAATACCTTTCATTTGGCTGCTGTACTCTTGTTTGCTAGTGGCTGCAGAGCTCCAACATGCATGTCTCCTCCCATCTCTCCATAAGGTAAAGGTAAAGGTTCCCCCGCACATGCGTGCTAGTCGTTTCCAACTACAGGGGCTGGTGCTCATCTCTGTTTCAAAGCCGAAGAGCCAGCGCTTGTCCAAGGACGTCTCCGTGGTCATATGGCCGGCATGACTAGACGCCGAAGGCTCACGGAACGCTGTTACCTTCCCACCGTAGTGGTCCCTATTTTTCTACTTGCATTTTTACATGCTTTCGAACTGCTAGGTTGGCAGAAGCTGGGATGAGTAACAGACGCTCACTCTGCTACGCGGCACTCAGGATTCGACCCGCCAAACTGCTGACCTTCTGATCGACAAGCTCAGATTAAGTTTGCAGCTTTATTGGCACCTTTGCCATGCTGATACTGGAGAGAAGGCTCAAATGGGAAGTCAAAAAGGCAGCCCAGGGGCCTGCAATTTTGCTAAGCAGCCTGTCTTCCACATACAGGGAGCTCTTATGTGTAAACATGGCGCATTCTGTGGATTTCTACTTAAGAAATTACATTAAGTGGACTAAACACCTTTAGAAAGATAATAATAATAATAATAATAATAATAATATAATAATAATAATAATAATAATAATAATAATAATAATAATAATAAT
>JAKJMR010016127.1:18203-29488 GCA_024449315.1 Daboia siamensis
ATAATAATAATAATAATAATAATAATAATAATAATAATAATAATAATTGAAGGAATGTGGCTTGATGCTCTCTAAATTTTGCTGGACAGCAGCTTCCTGGAACTCTAACCAACGTGGCCAAAGATGCAAGATGTCGAAAGTTCAGCAAAATGTGGACATTCACAGTTTCTTCATTAAGAAATCTGATTGATTGATTGCCAGAGCTCCTTTGGTGTCATTTTTTAATAATTTACTGGACTGTCTGTTTTCTGTTCATAAGGGCATATCTAGTTTTAAACAAGACCCTTGACTGGAATTTGTATTTTGTATATCTTGGATTCTGCCCAGACTTTGTTGTGAAAAACAATATTTGTGCTCTAACATTGCTGTGTTCTCTTTTTGCTCTTCAACACAGCTTTTAAACTTTGGTTGGAACTTTCCTTTGTAATGCAGGACATATGCCAGGGTAAACATATTCTCAGCTTTGTTGTTGTGCTTTGTGGGGCATGACAAGTTAAGGATAATGGGAACCCAGTGCAATAATATAATATTCCTTCCTTCTTTAAAATGTGCTGAAGACAGGCAGTGCTCATTCTGTCTGCAAAATCTAAAATCTTTCTGGGCTCAGCACATCTTAACTGAGATTTAGCTTGTTGAGAACCACTTCATTTGTACTTTAATGTTTGTCCATTTGTAAACATGGGGCTAATTCATGCTTATAAACAGTTGATCATCTGTGATAAGCAATATGCCCTGCAGAGAAGAAACTTGTTGGATAGAAAGATAGTTCCTTTTAAAATTTATTGTTGTATTCTTAATGGTCACTTGATGAGCTTGAGATCAAGGCAAGCAACCTAAACTAAAAATGTCCTTGGATTATTTATTATTTAAACTGTTCATGTGCTACTCTAATGGCTCTAGAGCACAGGGGTCAAACTTGCCATGTCACGTGACATTTTGTGACATCACAGCTTTTTTTGCATTGTCAGAGCTGGGGTGGGCGTGGCCTCTGCATGATGCAACTGGCCCGCGGGCCAGCAGTTTGACACCCCTACTCTAGAGAATTATTAGTACAGTAAATATTGATGAACATTATTAGTGAAATAAAATGATATATTAACTATGGAGAAGTAGCATTTTCTAATCTCTTTCTTTGGGGCAAGATGATCCTTCAAGAGCAGCATAGGGAATTCCTGATGTATAACCACAGTTGGGATTAGTATTTCCATTGCAAAGCAAGGCAGTAGTTAAGTGAGTTATGGACAATTTTATGAACTTTTTTTGCCATGCTTGTTAAGCAAATCACTGCTGCTGTTAAATGAATCAGTCATTAAGCAAATCTGGCTTCTCCCATTGATTTGCTTGTTGGAAGTTAACTGGAAAACTTGCAAATGGTAATCACATGGCACGGGATGCTGCAACCATTATATACATGCTGGTATGTGCATTAAATACATGCTAGTTTCCAAGCATCTGAATTTTGATCATGCAATCAGTCATGTGAGTACTAGTCGTAAATTACTTTATTCCATACCATGGTAACGTCAAATGGTCACTGAATGAATGGTTGTAAATTGAGGACTATTTATATAGGCAACCTTTATGCCGATTCTGAAAGTCACTCTTTTGCAGCCCCTAAAACAGGAGTGTCAAACTCAATTTCATTGAGGGCCGCATCAGCATTGCAGTTGCCCTCAGGGGGCCAGGTGGGTATGGCCAGGGTGGGCGTGGCCTACTGGGTGGGCGTGGTTAGAGTGCGTATGGCCTACTGGGTAGGCGTGGCTAGAGTGCGTATGGCCTACTGGGTGGGCGTGGCCAGCTCTACATTGTTCGTATCAAGGGTGCCTATGGGGCCTGGGTAGGAGTGGGACAGATCTGAGGGTCTCTGGCAGAAGGAGGGTCTCTGGGCCAAGGCCAAGGCAGAGGGGGCCGTTCCCTCACTGTTTCCAGGATGGCTTCGTGGGCCACATGAAACCACTTCGCGGGCCGCATTTGGCCCCCGGGCCTTGTGTTTGACATGTCTGCCCTAAAACATTCTCAGAATTTTATAATATGGTGGTTGGAAATTGAATACATGGTTTTCTACCAACTTAAGGGGCAGGTAATAATGTCAGATTACTATAGCAATAAGTGCTAAAGAGTTTTTAAAATGCAAAGATTTCCTTCCCCCCCCCCCCCCCAAAAAAAAAAAAAAAATTGGCAAAAATAGACAATTTAGGCTATGCTCAATTCATTGTCACGTGCATTTCCATCATCACTTTGTTCATTGTGGATATACAAAGTGCACATGGTTAGAGTGAGTAAGAGTTTGTTTCTTGTCTTATTTTGCTGGAAGTCTTGATGAGAGAAGGACTTTTGCCTCTGTTTTGACTTTGCAACACAATTATTGTAGGGATACTTGAACTGTGCTTGTGAGCTTCTTGATTCAGATGCTGAGATGGAGAAAATGAACAAAATGTCAGTGCATTTTGAGTCACCCGTTTTGGAGGTGCCTGATTACCAGCCAAAGATTTTTTATTGTTATTGTTATTAAAGTCTGCAAATAGGCTGGATTGGCTTTTCTTGCAATCTTTGAGAAGTGAAGCAATAAAGTTTAAAGACTTCGTCTTTGAAAAACTATGAGGCAACTGCCAATGGCAAAAAAGAGGAGGATTTCATTGCAATTGACGAATAGCAAGCAGCCTGAATAGAGAAAGGTAATTTTGTTTTTTCTTCTTTCCTTATTAGGAAAGGTCACTAATGTCTCCAAGTCTTATCTATTCATTATTGATGTGTATTATGCCCCATTGTGCTACTTGCTGTATACAGTCTTTTGCTATTATTTTAAAATGGAAATAATTTGCACTGTTGGTTATAGAACATGCAGTTCTTAACTCTGTCTTTGAAGGCCTTAGAATCCTACCTGATCATGCTGTTCGAAAGTTTGGTTGAAAAATGTGGAAATTGGACAATCTGTTGTTTTTCTCAAAAGAAAACAAAAAAAATGTACCATCCACAAAGAAACTAGGCATATTAAGCTTGATGTACCTGTTGCTCTAAGAGGGGAAGTAAAACAGATGGAAATTTCAGCTCTTTCTTGTCTGGTAATATGGTCGTGTCCTGACCATATGCCCTGCAAGCCTTGTAGGCTAAAAATAATACTGTATTTGTTTTAATCAAGGCAGAAGAACTTATTGTATTTTCTGGAATTCTAGGGTGACCTTTGCCTTTTAACAGGGAATTATTTGGGAAAAGAGTCTTCCTTTTAGAAGAAATTAAAACAGTTTTTAGTTGTAACCCCTGTCTTTCATATCTCTGATGTCAGATATAAAAACTAAGTACATATGACCTGGTCTGGTCAATAATAAGATAAGACTGTAAAAATTGAGTTTTTCTTTCTCTCTTCTATTCTCTTTCTTTCTTTCTTTCTTTCTTTCTTTCTTTCTTTCTTTCTTTCTTTTTTTCTTTCTTTCTTTTTCATACAGCAAGGAGACATCATTTCTCTTTGAGATATCCTTGTCCTAACAGGTATATCTTTTGAAATACATAGCTTTAGTCTAAACTTGCAGGCTTGCTATATTGTTTGTTTCGGTGAGTTTTTCATTGTTCTGGCAAATCTCCTATTTTCACAGAAAACCCTATTTTTACACTTTATGAGTTTCTGAGATGTACTGTTTAAAGGCAGTGACATCTACTTGTTCATTACTGTACTTTTAGGATGCTGGATTCTTTTTTGTTTTTAAAAATCAATAAGCTTCATTTTAGAGTCTGAAATACTGAGTGGTTCAAAGATGTATTCTGTGAAGTTTTGATTCTTCTTTCTGTGTCATGTCACACTTATTTCTAGAAATTGCAATTCCAAATATCTGTGTGCAGTCTGAGAATATTACAAGTCATGTGGGCATGTGAGATTCTTCTATATTGCTTGTTTTAACTTCCCACTGGTAGATAGATTCATTGATGGTTAACAAAGAGTACACAAATCAAATACGTAATATTTATTGCATGCAGAGATACTCTAAATTAAGGGTGTCAAACTGCCGGCCCGTGGGCCAAACATGGCATCAGGAAACCGCGCCACCTCATTGCCGGCAATGGAGAAAAAGCCCCAATACGTTGCGCTACGTCATCTGACGTCGTGAGTTTGACATGTCTGTTCTAAATATATACAAGTAGTCTTCAACCTACGATAACAATTGAGCCAAAATTTCTGTTGCTAAGCGAGACAGTTATTAAGTTACTTTTGCCCCACTTTATGACCTTTTTGCCACACTTGTTAACTGAATCCCTGCAGTTGTTAAGTTAGTAATATGTTGTCATGTAAAGTGAATCTGGCTTCCCCTTGACTTGGCTTGTCAGAAGATGATCACATGATACTGCAAGATACTGCAACTGTTATAAAGACATGCCAGTTACCACACATCCAAATTTTGATCAGGTGAGCATGGGGATGCTACAGTGATCGTAAGTGTGAAAACTGGTCATAAGTCACTTTTTTCACTGCTGTTGTACCTTTGAATGGTCACTAAATGAACTGTTGTAAGTCAAAGACTACCTGTATTTGTCTGTCATTCTGAAATTGAAGCTGCTGTATTTGAATGTGGCTCTAAGACCATGGATACATAATCCTAAGTATTATTGTTATTAAGAATAATCTGTACAATATTTACAGCATTTTTCTCTTGTTTTCCAAGGCAGTTTTGCTTTCATACCTTTCTTATAAGAGACAATTTCTGTTAGAAGCTAAACTTCGATACACTTAATTGCTTGGTGAATAAAGGGAATGCTGCAAGATTTTTGAGTAGAAGTTTTCATTGTATTTTATAAATAAATGGGAAAAGCATCAGTTTATAATTTATGCAGTTCTGCATTTTTCTGTTCCCAAAGACACTCATGCAAAACAAAGTTTGAAGTTTTCGTAATAGGAATGTAAAATGAAAAGCACAAGAAACAACCTGTGGGACTTATAGGAAATCATTGTATGCAAAATATGGATCTTGTAGTATGATTGTAGATAATTCACATATTCTAACTACAAAACAGGTAAATATGGACTCTCAGTAGCATCTGACTTATAATAATGAGAAGTTCACTGCAGCTGTTTTTAAAATCAGAAAAACTTTGCAGGATAGTGTTTTACCATATTTTATATAATTTGGTATATGGCAACATTTGACCTAGTGCTTTTTACCAGGATGATACAATACAGCTAGATGACTTTTTAGAGATAGAATTTGCTGAACTCAATAGAAATTGGTATGGAAGTTTTCAGTTTTTATTGCTTTATATTCTGTTTTCTAAAAGTACATGTATTTTAATTATTTTTTTGTAATGACACTTGCAGCAAAGTTATTTTTGTAATAATAAATGCTTGTGATAAATTATAAAAGGATGGGGATGCACAAAAAGAAACGGTTATGGGAAAGAAAAATAACACCCTCTCATGGTTTGGAATAGACTATCAAAAGTAAAGAATAGGGAGAAATAGAAAAAAATAACTTACCATTTCCATAAAATAAAATAGAGTTCTTGAGGTAATCAGATAGATGAAATGCCCCCCCCCCCCCAACCCCTTCAGAATTCCTAAGATGATTGGTTGGACACAATGAAGTGAATAATAATTAAAGGAAACTTTATCTGTTAAGGTTTTTCTGCCCTATTTTTGTTTCTAACACAATTGGTGGAGCAAGTGGTGATAATCTGATTACTTCTGATATTGAGGACAGCATAATCAATTAATCCAATGTTGCTTTCTCTCCTCTCCTATTAACAGTAGACTAATATTGCCAGGAAGTGTTTTTTTCATAAAATAATTTCATTACTTGCAAAACAGTCTCAGAACACAAAACAAGCCAACAGAATTGGGAGAATCAGAATCTCAGGAGAGGCAGGTGAGGAGTGTTCCATAGGGAAGGTGCAGCAACAGAGAAGACATATTTCCTGGATTCTGCTAGATGATACTGTTTCATGGAAGGGATTTGGAGCATATCTACATGCAAACCCAGAAGTAACCAGAATGCCACCAAACAGCATTCTGAATTGAACCCAGAAACCGACTGGGAGCCAATTAAGCTGTGTACTAGTGGCATTACACAGATGTGCCAAGGTGTAGAATCTATAAATTCTTGAGTGTCTACAAATTCTACTGTTTTTTAAGGGGTGTCCTGTCTAGAGCAGGATATAGGAATCCAATGGAGAAGTGACCAAGGCATGACTGACCACAAGCAGAGCCTGGTAGTCCAGGATTAAGCACATAAATCCAGGATTTGTGCAAAGGCCTTTGCCTATGGCTTCCACCTATTTCTCAAGCAGGAGTTGTGAGTCTAGAAAGATTTTCAAATTATGCACCAACTCTGGGTGAGTGTTACACCATCCGTGTTTAGTGAAATAGTTCTAGATTTGGGGAACCCTAAATCACACAGCCTATCAGTCCTATTAGGGTTGAGTCAAAGCCTGTTATTCCTATTCGGACACTCACAACCACAGTACACAGTCTTTAGCCCATCACTTGGATCATTCAAAACAGAGAAGCATATCTGAGTATTATCAGCACTTAGCGCTTTGCAATAAATTACCTCACCCAGCAATTTCATATACTGTATATGTTAAATTGCTATTTGGAGACTTGTGGGGACCTTGAAGCTCCTGTAGAATAAAGGCCATGGGAAAGTTGCCACCCTATCCCAGAATTATAGAGAAAGGAGAATCATTGTAAAAATGTGCCCTTTGTTCCCATCCCTCTAGATCAGACATGTCAAACACAAGGCCCGGGGGCCAAATCTGGCCCGCGAAGTGGTTTCATGTGGCCCGCGAAGCCATCCTGGAAACAGTGAGGGAATGGCCCCCTCTGCCTTGGCCCTGACCCAGAGACCCTCCTTCTTCCAGAGACCCTCAGATCTGTCCTACTCCTGCCCAGGCCCCTATAGGTACTCTTGATGCAAACGATGTAGAGCTGGCCATGCCCACCCAATAGGCCATACACACTCTAGCCACGCCTACCCAGTAGGCCACGCCCACCCTGGCCATACCCACCTGGCCCCCTGAGGGCAACGCAATGCTGATGTTTCCCTCAATGAAATTGAGTTTGACACCCCTGCTCTAAATGGATACCATGATCCATGAAAATCTACTTTTCAGTTCAGATGGATATTATGATCAAGGAAGGCTAATACACCAACCCCATTCCAAATGCACTGTAGTGAGGAAAGTCAGTTCCCCAGAGAAGGAAATATTAAAAGGGCAGAAAAATATATTTCCTAAAAAGAAATTGAAGAACCAGGAAAGCATGCTCAGTTTTCTTAATAGTCTCAGGTCTCCTTCCCACCAAGCAGAAAACCAGTTCTATAGACATGCAAATGTGAGCCATCAAAAAGGTTGGAGCTAGAAGCTTAGGTAGTAGACAGAGACTTAAAGTCTACATACTCCAGCCCCAGGGAGGCAGGGGCTGGGACATACAACCAGCAAAATTCCTAGAAAGGCACACTTAGACTCAGGACAGAATACATGTCACAGGAAATACAAAGTCTGCAACAGGAAATAACCAAACAATAGAGTCCAGGGGGTATAAAAACCCACGTCCTACATGTGCTCAGTCCTTGCTGGATCCATCTTGCTGTCTGGCTTTTTTCTACTTTTTTCTGTAACCCTCTTCCCAAAGCAGTCTCCATGTTGTTTATTCCCGGTTTGGATGGAACCACGATGAAGACTTTTTTTTTCCAACAGTAGGTTATATACAGAATGCTGTCTCAATGCTGTAACCCAGCCTGAAACCTGACTCAAAAGGTTCTCAATAATTTATTTTCTTCAAGAGCTGCAAACCACACATCTTCTCAAGAACCTTCCCTAAAAAGACTGGCCCAAAACTTCCACAGAGAACTCTTAAGGCTATCAAGGAGCGATCTGTTCCTGACAAGGGACAGATGACAAGTCTCCTAATGCATCACTGCCCTGAGACAAAAACCAAGTTTGAGAATTGGCGGGGTGGGGGGGAGTACGAGGCAAGGAATAAAGCTTGTTTGAGTCCTTTGGTGGGATTGATTAGGCATCACTTGCAAGTCTGACTCTGCTCTGTTTTTTTCCCTGTGCTCCCTCCCTGCAAATGAAATGTGAATTAGGGAGGTCTCTGCCTGATTCACTTGCACATACTTTCTTCTTGGTTTGCACTTAAGCCGTACAGTATTTTTTCCCTTGTCGCTTTGGTAACGGACATGGTGTATCTGTCAAGTTCATTGATTTTTTACTCATTTACACATTCAACCTAGGAAGAACTAATGTCTCTCTCCTAGCAGCCATTTTTAAAGACTGCTTACAAGTTCAGATGTGCAACATACACCGTTCTAGAGGCAGGATTTTTCATTTTTCCCCAGATTGTGCTGATTTGGTCATTAAAGAAATGGTCCTGCAGATTTTCAAAACAGGATTTGGTTTGTGAATGTGAAATATTCTACCCCTAGAATGATATATTTTGTACACCCTTGTTCACAATATTCGCTCAGAATCCTACATCTGTTCATTTACTCTGCCAAATAACATTCTCTGGATAAAGATGAAGTCTCTTGTGACTTCTGGTGACTATGAGTTTGCCCATGCTGTTTTCTTGACAAAATAGTAGTATCTGGGAAAGGCTTTTAGTTCAAGGGATCTTGAATGCTTTATAAAATATTGCTACAAAATCATAATGTAGATTTTTTGAGTTTATTGTCTGAATCTAACCACAGAGATCTATAAATTATAGTTTCTGCCCTTGTGTATTGTATGAATTCAGCCAATTTTTTTATTATTCACTGATCCCTAATTCAGCAAACAATGATTTTATGCAGTGTGCATTTGTTAATATTTGTTTATCTTTCTTGTAGTTGGCAAACATGAACTGACGGGACACAAAGTTGCAGTGAAGATCTTGAATAGACAGAAAATTCGGAGTCTTGATGTTGTGGGGAAAATCCGTAGAGAGATTCAGAACTTGAAACTTTTTCGGCATCCGCATATAATTAAACTGTAAGTTTCTTTCAGGATAAGCTCTTGTTATTTGGGGTGTTTCTTGAGAAACTGAGTGTTCTTGTTCAATGGATAAAACAAATGTAGCCTGTTTTTCAGGTACAGTTCTGATTACTTATTGTGGTATAAACCACTAATAGTAGACCACCGTTTATAATTTGGATAGAGTTGGGAAACTGATTACTTCACTGTCAAATAAAGGATTGTTGGTAGCTGTCCCAGTAATGAAAATGAATAGTGACTCAGTGCCTGACAAGTGATGTATTTGGTGGCAACAAGGAAGGCATGAAAGAAATATTTTTATCTAATAAGAGATAGGGTTCCTTTTACCAAAACATGAGATGACAAACTGCCCCTGCTGTCAGAAGAAACTTAATGGTATGTAATAATTGCCTCAGCAGTCTCAAGCCAGTGTTGCTCTGTGTTTTGCCTGATGAGAAAAATACAGGTGATTGTTATCTCAGTAAAGGAAAGGTTATCCTTTATGGTTATAGAACAAAGGTCTTTAGTAGTGCAGCAGTTGAGTTATTGCTTCTAGTCATTTTGTTTTTCTCATCCATTATGGCTCCCTGGGATTTGGTCCTTAGATTAGCAATTGAACCACTGAAGGGTAGCTAGTGGGAGTCGACAGCAGACATATATCTACTATCAGTGGAAAAGGTAAGGAAGAAGAGAGTCAGATTTTGGAATGGGTCACTTAAGCTATATATTTGTATTTTTTATTTATTTGTATCCTGACTTTTATTATTTTTACAAATAATTCAAGGCAGTGAACATATGCAACACACATTCTCCTCCTCTTTTCTCCACCACACAACTCTATGAGGTGGGCTGGGCTGACAGAGAATAACCAGCCCAAAGTCATCCAGCTGGTTTTCATGGCTAAGACGGGACTTGAACTCATGGTCTTTCCTATGCTACAGTTTGCTGGTTATCCTAATAAATACAGTTATACAGTGACTTTAAATAGGCTTGTAAAGATTCCCCCTTTCTTGTGAAATTGGGTTTTTTAAGTACGGTCAACTGATCAAATTCCATGGCAAGCCCCATAACCGAGTCTTCTTGCTATCAGCTTTATGTTAAAATGTAATAATAGGAAGAGGAATGTTTAAGTCTAATGGGAGTCCTTTTCTAAGATGTTTTTACTGAATTGCTTTAAGCCCTGTTAATGGTTAGTCTGCTATGGCAATTGCTGTAAAAATGTTACCATATGTGATGTGACCATTAATTAATAGGAGCCATGAAGGAATTTAAAAACAAACGCTTTTTCTTCTCCACTATGCTTTTCGTAGTGCTGATACAAAGGGAATAATCCTGTTTTAACTCAAGTCTTGCTTCTGGATGAGCATGTATGTGATTGGGCTACTAATCTATGTGTAGTTTTTCAAGACATGTTTAATTTCATATACTGAATATATATTAGCAAATTAATTAAATGTTTCTCTCAGATACCAGGTTATCAGCACACCGTCTGACATTTTTATGGTGATGGAATATGTTTCAGGAGGAGAACTGTTTGATTATATCTGTAAAAATGGAAAGGTAAGGAAGTCCAATTTCCCCAAAATGTCAGCTTTTCATTTTGAAGCCTTGCATTGTTCTCTTACACAGAGTTGGTTCAATTATGTCCCCAGAGTCTTTGTAAAAAAAATGTGCTCATGATACATCATCTGTTCATGTGGGTGTTGGTCTTTTCTCTCTATAATATGAACAAAATCCCAGTTGCACAGTTTGTAGGAATGAACAAATAAATCCTTCCTTGCAGTACACTTAGGCAATAAACTGTCACACTCTTCTGAACTTGCCATAAATTAGTGGTACTGTTTTCTATTAGTTTGAATTTGGACACGCAAAAAAAATGAACTGAAAGCTTAAAATGTTTCTAGAGATGGTCATTTCATAAAATTATCCCTCTGAAAACAGCTCCTATTGACATGCATGGCACAGCCCCACCAGCTTTCCATAATTGATTTTACTTTCTCCAAATTTGTATCAAAAGTTGCCACTGCTAATTTAAGGTAAAACACATACACACGTGTATATACAGGTAATCCATGAGATACAATCACTCGTTTACTGACTGTTCAGAGTTACAATGGCACTGAACAAGGGGAACTTAAAACTAGCCTTGATGTTGTGGCCATCACAGCATCCCTCCAGTCATTTGATTGTGGTTTGGGTACTCAGCAATTGGCTCACACTTACGATGATTGCAGTATCCTGTAGTCATGTGATTGTGACTTTCCCTGTCATCATCCCACAAGCAAAGCCAGTAGGAAGTCAGCAGGAGATAACAAATTATTCTGGCCTCTACTGCTTTTTCTCTAGAG
>JAKJMR010016130.1:0-22115 GCA_024449315.1 Daboia siamensis
AAAAAAAAAAAACGTGCAGTGACATCAACAACTTTAAAATGGGTAGACTTCAAGTCCCACGCTGGCTGGGGAATTCTGGGAGTTGAAGCCCACCCATCTTAAAAGCCAGTGTGGAGAAACACTGATCTAGGCCTAAAACCCTAAAACTCCAGCTCAGTTTTCCGGGCCTGTATAAAGCATTCTGACTGGTGGACAAAACAGCTGGTTTTACAGCACCTGCTTACTTACCCAGGGCAATTCCAAACCTAGTGCTGCATTCAGACAACATGCTAGCATGGGAGGGGTTTGGCTCTTGAGAGACTCAGATGGCAAATGTGAGCCCAGTCCGGTTGGTTTGTTGGCTGGGTGCAGGGGATGAAGTGCGAAAACGGGTGAATTCAGAACCTGGGTCAAGCTCGTTGTATGAATGCAGACACTTACTCTCCCTGGGAATTAATCTGGTCCCTGTTTGCTCTCCCTTTCTCCAAGGCCCACCTGGAATGTGGTTTCCATCGTATTTGATGTCCATCTCGTGCAACCCCTTTTCTGTGGGGGCGTACTTCACTGTCACCGTGCCGTCCTTATTGTCCGCAATGTGTGGACGCGCCGTCTTGCCTGAAGGCATTCTGACCTCCCCTGCAGAGCAGGAAGAAAACAGGCTGATGAGACCCCCCAAACCATGGAGATTTCCACCCTTAAGAATGGGACTAGCCAGGGGTGGGAAGCCTCCCCAAACTACAACTTCCAGCAGACCAGTGTGGCCCAGCAGCGAGGGCTGCTGGGAGTTGTAGTTCGGGAAGATTTTCCATTTATGGGCTGAGAATGGGATTAGCCAGGAATAGGAAACCTCTCAAACTACAACTTCCAGCATCCCAGTCTGGACAACTGTGAGGAATGCTAGGAGTTGTAGTTCAGTAACGTTTCCCATTTATGGGTTGAGAATGGGATTAGCCAGGAGTGGGAAACCTCCCAAACTACAACTCCCAGTAGCCCAGCCTGGCCATCAGTGAGGGATGCTGGAAGTTGTAGTTCGGTAACATTTCCCACTCCTGGGCTGGCTCCAACCTATCTAGAATCAAACCAGAGCTGATGTACAGCAATTGGGAGCTGCAGGTAAGTGGGAGGAGCTAGAGATGGGCAGGGCCAGAGGTGGGTGGGGCTGGCAAGATTTACCTTGCTGTCTGCTTCTGGCTGCCCCTCCTACTCTTCCTCCTCCAAGACCCCCAATGCAGTCAGATCAGAAAGACCTTTTGGCCATCAGCTTCCCCCCCCAACCCCAGCCCTAGAGAGCTACAGGGAGGGCTATATTTCCCAGAGATTTAAAAAAAAAAATCAGTGCCTCAAGATGTTATATTCCAAATGCATCATGGGAAAGAACGGAACAGCAGAATGCAACTTTCCAACAATGGCACATTGTGCAGTCCTGGAATGTGGTTGTGGAGGAACGGGAGGAAAAAAAATCCAAGAATTCCACCCCAAGAATGCAAATGTAGACTGCCTCTGAGTTTGGAGGTTCTATTGAATTCCACCACGGATGGAGGCTTCCAGCCTCCTTGTCCTCCATCTCCGTTTACCCTTCTAAGTGTGAGTCACCCGGCTCAGATCCATTTCTTCTCTCATTTTCTCTTGGGATTGCTATTTACATTTTTTCATTTAATTATTTATTCGATTATTTAATTTATTTATCCTTTTTTTAAAAAAACCAAAAACAAAACAGTCCATCTCCCTGTTGGAAAAGGGGTCTGGGTGCTAGTACAAATAAAATGTGAAAATCGACCAAAAAAAAAAGCAATATATGCAATTATTTTAAAAGGCAAGGACAATTTAAAAAAAAAAAAATCAGTATTGAAGTTAATTAAAAACCAGGGCACTCCAGTTCCACTGAAACCTCGGCAGGAGGGGACAAAACGCACACAAAAATGTTCCCCTTTTAAAGGGGGATTGCTCAACCAGCCCCCCCCCAGTAAAACAGGTGACCCTAAAGGACTCACTAAAAACAAACTGTTGTAAGTTAAGGACTCCCTGTTGTGGGAACTCGCCCCCCCCCCAGAAGGAAATATTAAAAGGGCAGAAAAATATATTTCCTCAAAGGATCTTAAAAGAGGCAAAAAAGCATGCCCAGTTTTTTCTTAATAGCCCCAAGTTTCCCTCCCCCAAGCAGGAACCAGCTCTGTAGAAATGCAGATGTGATAATCCATTCAGGAAGGTTGGAGGCCTCCAGCTAGAACATTAAGAAGACAAAGACGCCTAAAATCTACATACCCCACCCAAACTCTAAGACGGGGACATAATAGGATTAACCCACCGATGCGCAAGGCTCACAGGTCAAAATACATGACACAGGAAATACAAAGCCTCAAAAAGGAACAGGAAACAACCTCAAGAGCCTCAGAAGGTATAAAAACCCGCTCCCTACATGTGTTCACTCTCCTGTTCCTTCCAGAGCCATCTTCCTGTCTGGCTCTCCTCTTCAATAAAATGCAACTTTCTTTCTAAAGCGGCCGCCGTGTTGTTTATTCCCGGCTTGGACTGAACCCTGATGAAGACTTTTCCTTCAACACCGTAATGTAGAAATTCAAGAACCCAAGACGATCTGGCTCGCCCCACCCCCAAACACCACTCCAGTCTGTGCTTACATACTGTGACACCCCCACACACAAACCCCAATCCCCAGACGGAGGCGCTACCTGTGATCTCCCCCTTTTGCACGGCGAAGGGGATGACCAGGTTGAAGGGCCGCAGCATGGCGTCCACGTTCTCCGGAGGTGCAACGGGCTCATCTGTGGCCTGGCGTGGAGGGGAAGAGAGGAAATGGGGGAGGGGGGTAGAAAGAGAGACTTAAGTCCAGGTTAGAGATGGGGGGGCCAAGAGAGAAAAAAGAGCACCCCAAGGCGAAACAAGCTGAAAAGAAAAATTTGGAAGGCAAAGCAGACCTGGGGTGTAGCAGCTGGAAGAAACGGCTGTAAGAAAGAGACCAAACATACACACACACACACACACACACACACACAAGAAGAATCCAAGATACCCTGAAGGTGGTTTGGGAGGGCAGCCAGGAATGGCAAAGATGAGATTCAGAACTGTCCATCGGTTGCACCTGCCTTGCCAAAATAGCTGGATTGCTACAACTGCATTCAGTTAGACCCCGTGCATGTAGTTCTCGATGTACGAACGGAGCCGAGTCCCAAATTTCTGCGGCTAAGTGATACAGTTGTTAAAGTGCGGTTTGACCCCCTTTTATGGCTTTCCTCGCCACAGTGGTTAAGTCAGGGGTCTTTGAACCTGGCCCTTTTATGACTTGCGGATTTCAGCTCCCAGAATTCCTCAGCCAGGCACGCTGGCTGAGGAATTCTGGGAGTTGAAGTCCACAAGCAGGGGTCTTCCAACTTGGCGCTTTTATGACTTGTGGACTTCAACTCCCAGAATTCCTCAAGTGATAAAAGGGCCAAGGGTTACGTGAATCGCTGCCATTGTTACCTTAGTAACACAATTGTTAAGTGTGTTACATTGTCGTTGCTGGTCAGACGGCCGCAAAAGGGGATCGCGGGGCCCCGAGTCACCACGACCGTCATAAGTACAAGTCAGCTGCCAAGTGTCTGAATATTAGTCACGTGACCAGGGGGAGGCTGCAACGGTTGTGTGAAAAACGGTCATAGTTCCGTTTTTTTTTTCCAATGCCGTTGTATCTTTGGACACTCACTAAATAAACTTGTAAGTTGAGGACTACCTGTGTGTTCAGTTTGCACCCCCCACAGCCACAAATTATTCACTTTTCAGCCCAGGATGTTGGGTGAATTTGCTTGATGCTAAGAGTCGGAAGGGACCTTGGAGGTCTTCTAGTCCAAGCCCCTGCTCAGGCAGGAAACCCTCTACCATTTGAGACAAGTGGTTGTCCAGTCTGTTCTTAAAAACCTCCAGCGATGGAGCACCCACAACTTCTGGAGGCAAGGAGTTCCACTGGTTAATTGTTCTCACTCTCAAGAAATTTCTCCTTAGTTCTAGGTTGCTTCTCTCCTTTGATTCCTTTCCATCCGTTGCTTCTTCTCCTGCTTTCAGGGGCTTTGGTGGAGAGGTGGACCCCCTTCTCTTCTTTGTGGCAACCCCTGAGATATTGGAAGACCCCTTATCACACATCATCTTATCAGGAGTCTGGGAAGGAGGGAAGGGGAAGGAGCCAACAACGGCCCGAGAAGTGCCAAGATTGGAATCTGACCGTGACGAGAGCTATCTGCAGGGCGTGTCCCAAGAAATCAAGATGGTGGCTGAGAGAGTGCAACTGAAGCTCCGTCTGTTGCCCGTTAAAGTTGGCCGAGCTTCAGGTACACACGCTGGTCACCTTCTTGATTTCTTCCACCACCTCCTGAGGACCCCCACCCCCACCCCCCCGGCACTGGACATGGGGCAGGGCCCTCCTTTCCAAGACAGAAAGAGAGAGACACAGTGAGAGGAGATAGAGGCAAGCAAGCAGACGGTCCTGGTACCCAACGTGGAGGGAAGCCACCAGGGTGGTGCCCCGGGAAGGGCTGGTGAAGCTGGTTGGATTCGCAAGGCTCCTCGACCTGAGGAATGGAGTCACAGGCCTGGCGGGAAGCAAGGGAGACATCAGTGGACGGTCCTGTGTGCATGTCGAGAACCCCCACAATCTCGCGCATCGGATGGCTGCTGGGATAGAGCCCGAGCAGTTGTGGGGTGGCCATCAAACACAACCAGAGGAGTTCTTGATGCCTTCTGAGCTTGGTTGTTTTCATGCAGATATTTCATTACTCAAACTAGGTAACATCACCGATGCTTGGAAGCCTTTTTAGATCTGCCTCCTAGGACTGATGATGTTACCTAGTTGGATCATGAAAGGTCTGCAGGAAAACAACTAGGCTTAGAGAGCACCAAGGACCCCATAATTGTCATCCTCCTCCTCCACCACCACTCCTCCTCTTCCTCCTCCTTCTCCCCCACTCCACTAAACCCACTCCCTTCTAGCACTGATAATGTTCCCTAGTTGCACCAACAAAAGTCTGCAAGAAAACAACTAAGCTTAGAGAGCACCAAGGACCCCACAGTCCTCCTCCTTCCCCACTCCACGAAACCCACCACCTTCCAGCACTGATGATATTACCTAGTTGGGTCATGAAACATCTGCAAGAAAAATCCCCAAGCAAAGAGAGCACCAAGGACCCCACAGTTCACTCCTGAGCTATAAATGTCCTCTGCTATTGATACTTTTGTCGTTAGAAAATGTGTTCCTCTCCCCCACCCATGGTGGTTTTGTCTGGGCACGTCCTATACTCACCACCACGTGGAAGGGGCTGTTGGGGATCTGCTCGCCCCCAAAACGGATGGTGATGACGTATTTGCCAGGCTCGGGAGCTGTGTAATAAATGTCAAAGGTCCCATCGTGGTTCTCCACCACGTCGACGTCCAGCTCAGCCCCATCAGGCGTGGAGACCTTGCATGTCACTTTGCCCTTCCCAGCTGCCTTGGCATCCACCGTGATCACCGTCTCCTCTCCAATCTGGATGGTGGGACCAAGACACGCTCCTAACGGAGAAATGAAGGCGACGGTCATACAACATGGCTGGGAACGGCACCGAGTCCAGGGGCCACAGCCCTCAGCACTAGGGACCAAGTCTACAGGGGAAGCTCCAATTGAAGTGACTTCTTACTAAAAACTTATGTGCGCAGAAGTGAACAATATTAAGCGTTAAATCTAAATGGTAATGGTAAATCAATATTGGGGGGAAAAGTCATTAGGTTACTGATTGCCTAAAAGACTGAATGTTAGTATAAATAAGATATATACAAACTAAAAGCTATTGATAAAATGTAAGAAAGTTGCTTCGATGTGATTATTAGAATAAAAATTGTGCTAATTCAAATAGGAGACAGTGTATATTAAGAGGAAAAGAGAGAAAATATTTACTGTATTAGGTTGAGATTTGTACTAATCATGTTTGTATGTAATTGGATTATTGTAACTCAGTTGCCACGTTGCTTTTCGGTTATGTAGTTGTGATATTAGAAAACTACTACTACTACTACTACTACTATTACTACTACTACTAATAATAATAATAATATTGTTGTATCAGGAGATGCCAGAGTCGAAGAAAAAGAACTGGAAAAAATTACGAAATACTGCGACCTGGCCATCGAAACTGCGCGATTATGGATGACACGCGTAACAGGGATACCCATTGTCATCGGGGCACTGGGAACTACGTCCAAAAACTTTGCAAAACACATCAAGAAATTGCAGCTTCCTGCAATAACTCCAGCAAAGCTACAAAAAAACTGCGCTACTCGGAACATCTTACATTTTAAGGAGAGACCTGGTTGATACCTGGGATGCTGGCAGCAATCTGTGTCAACAATCAGCGCCAATCCATTTGAGAGTTCAGTTGACTTTCATGTTTAATAACAACAACAACAACAACAACAACAACAACAATAATAATAATAATAATAATAATAATAATAATAATAATAATCTGAGATACCTGGTTGATACCTAGGACGCTGGCAGCAACCCGTGTCAACCATTAGTGCCAGTCAATTTGAGTGTTCAGTTGACTAAGCTTCATGTTTTATGAATAAAAGTTATATAATAGTAGTAGTAGTAGTAGTAGTAGTAGTAGCAGCAGCAGCAGCAGCAGCAAGGAATCTTCTCAACTAACAGCCAGCACCTTGCTAGAGTTAAATAAGGAGTGATGGCACTCAAAAGGCAGTTGGGTCTAGTTGGCTGGTGACTACGCAGGGATTCTAAGCTGATTCCTCTTTTCATTCCACCCCAGATTCTGCCGTTACTTGTCCTACATCACCAGACCATTCAGGTAGGGTTAAGGGGGGTGCGGGGGTGGGAATGAAAGAAATTATAGGAGTGGCCATCAAGTGAGGAAATTATAGGAGTGGCCATCAGTCACCGAAAACGGCCTTGAGCCAACTCGGCCCCTATTTCCGTCCAGCAGGTGGAGTTAAAGTTAAAACTAGTGATAATGAAAACCAGAGTCCCAAATGAACAGAGGACATCCAGGTTGTGGACCTGAACGATAAAAGGATGGGAAAGAAAATGTAATGGGTATTGAGAATAAGAATACTCCAGGAAAGGATCCACCCGAGGGTGGTAATATCATAAAATCGGAGACTTGGAAAGGGATCGTCTGCTCCAGCCAAGAGGCTGTCCAACCTCTGCTTGGAAGCCTCCAGTGATGGAGCCCTCAAAACTCCAGGAGGAAGCGGGAATCCGTGCTTTGCGCACAGAACCTCCAGGACTTCGTTGTTCCCAAGCAAAAGTCAGCTCCGAAATGTCAGAGGCATGAATGGGACAACTGGGCCACGACCATTGTCTTGCCGTCCACGTCAAAGCTTACCCAGTCCGTGGCCTCCGATGGACACTGCAGGCAGAGAAATAGAAACAGACGTGAGCATCTTTTGTCAGAAATTGTTCTTGCCCCCCCCCCCCCCAAAAAAAAGTTCTCTGGAGAAAGTGGCCCCTCCAGGTAGGTAGGAAGAAGAACAACCACCTACCCGTCACCAGGCACTTGCTGGCATCTCCAGCGGGCAACGCATGGATTCGGAAAGGTGAGTAGGGGATTTCATCCCCGCCGTACTTGATGGTGATGGTGTAGCGGCCCGTCATGTCTGGAACGTAGGAGACTGTGTAGGTCCCATCTCGGTTGTCCCGAATGTTGGCCTTCTTGGGTTTTCCCTCAGGGTCCTGGGGAGAAAAAGAGTCTGATCTCAGGTCGACCTGTAATGTTGAACGTGAGAACGACCTTGGAAGATGGTGCAGGGTAGAGAAGAGAAGGGGTTGGACTAGATGACCTCCAAGGTCCATCATCATCATCATCATCATCATCATCATTATTATTATTATTATTATTATTATTATTATTATTATTATTATTATTATTATTATTAAAGAGATTCTGCCTAGGGAATGATCGGATAGAAGTTGCACAACGGAGAGAGAAACTTAGAAATGATCTATGCCAGGGGTAGGTGACCTTGGCTCTTTTATGACTCGTGGACTTCAATATCCAGAATTCTTGAACCAGCCGTGCTGACTCAGGAATTCTGGGAGTTGAAGTCCATGAGTCATAAAAGAGCCAAGGTCCCCTATCCCTGATCTATCCTAATTAATCAGGCATTCAAAAGAGAGAGCGAGGGATTTGCATGTTCAGACTGGCAAGATTCTGTTGTTGCAGCCCGGTGTTTTTCAACCTCAGCAACTTGAAGACGGGTGGACTTCAGAATTCCCCAGCCAGCATTTGGACTGACAATCCCAAGCCCCACTCCCACCCCACCCCACCTCCCAAGGGCATTTCTCTGTTGCCACACCCAGGACTAACAGAAGTCCCCCCCCAAACCACCCCATAGCTCCCTCCTGACCCCACCACTTACCAAGATCTGTACCGTGAGCAACCCTTCACCGGCATCACGGGCATCGATGGTGAACTCCACTGGCAGGCTGGCGGGGATGCCCGAGGCATTGAGGCCAGGACCGCTGGCGCGCACTTTGCTGGCATCGTGAGCAGGAAGGACCCGGATCTTGAAGGGGCTGAAACAGGCAGAAGCCAGAAGGTCAGATAGGATGTGGCTGGGCGTCCCGTTCCCCCTCCTTTCAGTTGGGGTGGGAGGTGTTTGACATGTTTATGCATTTATTTTATTTATTTATTTATGCTGTCCATCTCCTCAGTAAGACAATTCTGTTCTGATGCTAGCCTTTCTTCTCTTGGTTTCTGGAGAGCTTTCCCCGGCCAGCCGGATCGACCACTGTCTCCCCATGATCGGTGGGGCTTCTCTCCTTCTTTGCCACCTCTCTGGGGTGGCTTTTGGCCCATTAAGGGTCCCCAAACAGAGAGACATCAGGTGTAGGGTGCGGAGCCCCGTGGTCCCTCAGCTGTCGCGCTAACTGCGCAAAACCGCACACCTCCTTCTGCAGAATCAGAGGCCTAGACCAGGAGTAGGCAACCTCGGCTCATTTATGACTCGTGGACTTCATCTCCCAGAGTCCACGAGATTTCTGGGAGTTGAAGTCCACGAGTCATAAAAGAGCCAAGATTGCCTAGACCTTCCTTCTCCGTGGCTACGTTTGGACAACCTGTTTCTCCTGGTTATGCTCGCTCTGGTTTCACCCAAAGTGCTGAGCCACAAATTCATGAAACGGGCTGGGGTTACGTGGTACCCTCAAGCCCAAATCAACTCCCCAAGCTTAACACTAACACACTTTTTACATATTGGGCAAACTCAGCTGTTAACCCAAACAAGACCTGCTCACATCGTCTTGTTGGAATTCATTGTTGGACTGTATTTTTATGCAACAACTACAGTAGTGTTCTGCCAGCAGATGGCAATGTTTACAAATTTGGATCTATGGTATCTACTCTATGTTCTTTTGCCCTGAGTAGAATTTTTCCTGTTTCCTCTTACAGTTGAGCAGTAAAGCACATGGTGACTCTTGGTTTTCTCTGTGGTGCTATATATAAACACAATTTCTAACACACCTAAAGCCTAGTAGTCACTTCCAGTCTTCACTATTGCAATGCACTCTACATGGGGCCACAGTTGTTAAGTGAATCTCAGGGGCATCAAGAAAGGATCTGAAGTCCTCTAGCGACCATGGGAGAAGTTGGCCAGGAACCCCTAACCCTCTCACCTGCGAGGCACCTCTTGTCCAGCGTATTTCACCGAGATGGTGTACGGTCCATCGGTGGCCGGTGTGTATTTCACAGCATGTGTGCCATCTCCGTTGTCGCGCACCTCCACCGGCTCAGCCACCCCTGGACAGAGAAGGAAGAGGAGGAATAAAGGGTTAGAAGGCATCTAAGGTGGCTTTGGGTCAACGTAAGTCAACTAGGGCAGAGTTGACCCATCCGGCTCTTCTCAAAAGGGAAAGCTAAGAGGCCTCTCATCAGAGCTAGGCCATCAAGTGAGGAACGTTGTGCTTGAGTTATCTCTGCCCGCGTCCCCCAAAGTAGCAGAATAACCATGTGGAAGAGACCTTGGAGGTCTTCTAGCCCAACCCACAACTCAAGGTGGAGATCCTATATCATTGGAGTTTCTCCAATCTCTTCTGAAAGATCCAAGCATCTTCTTCCCAACTTCTTCCCATCCCATAATCCTGCCTTAATCAATGCTTCCCCTCCCCAATCACCATACCTGAAGGTCCCAGCACCTTCACCTCCAAGGGGGCCAGCCCAGCCTTGCTGCAATCGACTGTGAAGGTCTGTGGGACACGGGCTCGGACTCCGGACCCCAACCCGGGCCCCGAGCACTTCACTTTGCTGGGATCAACCACATCTTTGACAGGAACACGGAAGGGGCTTCCTGGGTAAAAGAGAGGACCACCATGAGTTCCCACAAGAGGCCTCACCTTTTGGGACCACTTCTGGATGCTCATCCAGGCTTCCCTGGAGAGACCTGGAGATGAAGGCGAGGAACTGGACCACACCACCCATCCACGAAGTGAAGCATTCCCAGGGAAGCCCATTCTCCTGGGCGCAATTTTTAGGAAGAGGGTTATCAAGTAAGGTTGCCCCCAGGAGACCTAGATCTCTAGGGAACAGGGGCTACTCCATCCCCACAGGACTCTCTTCCACCTAAGAGTTCCCGGATCTAGAGCAATACAGGTAGTCCTCAGCTTATGACCATAACTGAGCCCAAAATTTCTGGCACTAAGGGAGACATTCTTCTTCCCCTGTCTTCTCCTTCCTTCCTTCCTTCCTTCCTTCCTTCCTTCCTTCCTTCCTTCCTCCCTTCTTTCCTCCCTCCCTCCTTCCTTCCTTCTTTCCTCCTCCCTTCCTCCTTCCTTCCTTCTTTCCTCCCTCCCTCCCTCCCTTCCTCCCTCTCTCCATCCCTCCCTCCCTCTTTCCCTCTCTCCCTCCTTCTTTCCTTCCTCCCCCTCCCTCTCTCTCCTTCCCCTCTCTTTCTTGCCCCAGTTGTTAACTGAATCACTGCGGTTATTAAGTGAATCTGGCTTCCCCGTTGTCTTTGCGTGTCAGAAGGTTGCAAAAGGGGATCATGTGACCCTCCCCCCCCCCAGGGACACAGCGACCATCATAAATATGAGACAGTTGCTAAGCATCCAAATTATGATCACGTGGTCGTGGGGATGCTGCAACGGCCATTAAGTGTGAAAAATGATCCTATGTCTCTTTTTTCAGGGCTGCTGTAGCTTCAAACGGTCACTAAACCAACGGTTGAAAGTTGAGGACTGCCCATAGTGATGGTCGACCAATCCATTTTACAAACAAACCAAATAATAAATGAATTTGCTTTCAACAAAGGAGTTGGCAGTGTAAGCCGCTTTTTTCAGTGCAATTGTAATTCCCAAAAGTCACTAAATGAACTGTCATAAGTTGAGGCATACCTGTATCTTCCCCTCCTCCCCTCTTTCTGCCCCCATCCTCCACACCTACCTGGGATGGGGCGTCCACCAAAGGTGATGTTGACGTCGTAGTCCCCAGGCGTGAAGGGGATGTACTCCACGCTGCAGCTGCCATCTTTGTTGTCCTTGCAAGACATCTTGGCCTCCGAGGGGCCTTCGATGGCCAGGCCGAGACCCCCGGTCCCTGCACCCCTGGAAATGAAAGGAGCCCCTTTTAAAGAACTCCACCAAAAAACAGGAGCTGTGGGCAAAGCGGCCAGGAAGTAACCAATCCAACATTCCTGCAGGAGGTTCAGCAGTACTTGGTGAATTAAAACCACCACAAAAGGATGAAGCAAATGAAACCCTTTTGGCTTGCATGGAAAAGACCCCTCCCTCCTGAGGCAATAATTCTATCCATCGTAGGTGACTCTGGGTTCAAAGGTTATCAAACCTCAAAAATGCTGCATTATAAACACCAGTAAGGACCCTGGATTGGCTGTCTTGAATTTCATCCCATTATTTATGATGACTGATTGATTTCTTGTTTGGAAGTTATGCTTCCTCTGCCTTTTTAATTGACCCTTTTGTTTTAATCTGGTTTTTAACTTGGTTTTTTTTAACTTATAGCTGATATATCATTTTACTGTTTTATCTGTCAACTGTACAGAGGCATGCAAGTATAATCGGCAGTAGATAGATAGATAGATAGATAGATAGATAGATAGATAGATAGATAGATAGATAGATAGTGGCTCAGTGGGTTAGGACGCTGAGCTTGTCAATCAGAAGATCGGCTGTTTGGCGGGTCGAATCCCAAGTACCACCTAGCAAAGTGAGCGCCTGTTAGTCGTCCCAGCTTCTGCCAACCTAGCAGTTCGAAAGCACGTGAAAATGCCAGTAGAAAAATAGAGACCACTCCGGTGGGAAGGTAACAGCGTTCCGTGTGCTTTTGGCGTCTAGTCATGCCGGCCACATGACCACGGAGACGTCCTCGGACAAGCGCCGGCTCTTCGGCTTTGAAACGGAGATGAGCACCGGCCCCTAGAGTCGGTAACGACGAGCACGCATGTGCAGGGGAACTTTTACCTTTACGTGTATATATATATACAGAGAGAGAGAGAGATATGGGGTAGAGAGATATGGCAGAGAGAGAGAAAGAGAGAGACAGAGATAGAAAGATGGATGGATGGATGGATGGATGGATGGATGGATGGATGGATGGACTGACTCACAACAAGAAGTGCAATTCTCTTGTTTATTTTCCATAACTTCTCACCCTCTGCTCCCTCCTTGGTTGTGTGCTGCTGCTGTTTATGGCTTACATCAGTTTTCAATCCTGCCCACTTTAAGATGGGTGGACTTCAATTCCCCAGCCAGCCAAGGGGAATTCTGGGAGTTGAAGTACGCCCATCTTAAAAGTGGCCAGCTTTGAAACACACTGGGCTAGATCGAACGCTAGGCAGAGAACCCGGGATCCTTTCTCGGAGCACAATCTTCACCGTCAAACTCAGTTTGCCCCTGAGAGGAAGGGGCAGGAGAGGCTCACCTGGTTTCCACAGTGAAGCGGTTCGACTTGTTCACCAGACCCCCCTCCAGGCCGGGACCATAGGCACGGACGTGGCTGGGGTCGCAGCCCTCGGTGACCCCTACCCGGAAGGGGCTCTTGGGCACCGGCACATCATCGTAAGTCACCTCCACCAAATGCACCCCTGTAAGACAAAGAGCTCAGGTGGGCCTGCATCTTCCGTGCAAGGCAAACATCTCTGCCTACTTGCCGGGGGGGGGGGGGGGCGCTTGGGGTATGTTTGTCTGCATTTCCCTTCCATTATTACAATGCCCCCAAGGCAACTGCCATTGTATCCCTGGATATTCAGCATCTTGACATCTTTTTTCTTTTTAAAAAATATTTTTATCAAGTTGCTGGTCCTGAAGGGTGAATGACATGCACAGTCTTATTGCGCTGTATTAAATGGTGGTTTATATTACACTATCTACAACAGGGGTGTCAAACTGCCGGCCCGTGAGCCGGACACATCATGTGGAAGCTGCCCCCACCCCATTGCCTATAATGGCAAAACTGTCCCAATACATCACGCAATGTCATGTGACATTGCGAGTTTGACATGTCTGATCTACAGTATACACTAGGAACAAAATACATACACGTGGTAATACCGCAAACTCCAACACACAGCAGTTACAGCAGGAAAAGGACGAGAGAGAACACAGCAGCAAAAGCCTTCCCTTTTATACTCAAGCTCTTAAAGGGACACAGACCCTGCTGAGTCATTCCTATCATTGCATCATCCACCTTATGTTCCGTTACATCATTCCATAAGCTGTTCAGCTATTAAATTATTACCTTGGCCATGAAAGCAATTGCAGAAACTACCGTTTGACTAGGATTCCTCCAAGGCCAGCTAGCCGGAAGCTGACTGAACGGTGCAAATGAGCAAATGTAATGTGGATTTGCTTTACAGAAATTAGGTAGTCCTCATCTTACGGCAGTAACTGAGCCCAGAATTAACGGTCATCAGCTGCGGCAGTCATGAAATGGGTCACAGTCTGCCTAATTGAACAGCCTTTTTCTGCAGCAACTTTTTGTTTATTTTACTTACTTTTCAAATTTATTAGCCGCCCATTTTACTCTGCCTAGGGTTACGTTAAGTGAACACCGCTGCCGTTAAACGAAAGCAGTGGCTAAGCAAATGTGGCGGTCGTTCAATAAATCCATTATACCCAATGGACTTTTTTTTTTTTGTCACAGAATGCTCAGAAGGGAGTTCCGGCACCTTTTTTGGATGGAAGCTTGTAGGGTAGGCAAGGCGGGTTGTATGACGTGTGTGAGTTCCGGCACCTTTTTCTTTTACAAAAAAAGCACTGGATAGATCCACTTAAGGACCACAAAACACACCGAAAATCATGGCGACAGTGGGATGCTGCAGGCAGGCCGGCCAGCTGCCAAGGCCCCAAAATGCGACCACATGTGATCCTAGGGGGCGGAGCGGACCACCTGAACTTTAAATCCAGATTGCAAAGATCCGTTGTAACTTTGAACGACCACTAAGCGAGCAGTCGTTAAGCCGAGGACGACCAGCAGATCCTCCTGGCCGAATTCAGGTTAAAGGACAAAAGGTTCCCAATTTCACTGGTGGAAATTGTACTCTTTTGCACGCCAGGAAGCAGGGAAGGGCCCACATCGACGGCGGGGGGGGGGGGGGGGATGCAGGGTGAGGGAGGGTGAGAGGTGGGCACATAAGGGGAGCCTCACCATCCTCAAAGGGGGTGTACTGGACTCGGTAGCTGCCGTCCCCGTTGTCGGTGATGTAGGTGTCTGTCTTGGCCCCCGAAGGGTTAATGACCCGCACTTTGACGTGGTTGCCCCCTGTGTTGGTGAGAGAGCGGGCGTCCACCGTGAACTCCGTGGTGACCTCGCGCAGCACCCCTGGAGAGAGACGGCAAAAGGGTTAGCGATGCCGAGACCCCCGCTTGGATCTGTGTATGGGGGGGGGGGGAACCCAGAAGTTTAGTTATTTTTTATTCAATTTATTTGCTGCCTATTTCGTCCTGGGACTAACCGAGCTGTTTGTTAACAACAGCGAAAACAGAGGAATAAAAAGAACTGCAAACGAAACAGCAGCCCACGAAAGAAAAAACGGCATACAGGCAGTCCTCGGTTTATGACCACCGTCGAGCCCCAATTTTCCACCGCTAAGCGAGACAGTGGTGAAGGGAGCTGGGCCCCACTTTGCGACCTGTCTTGCGACATTGTGAAGCAAATCCAAGATGTCTCTGGAGTGAGTCTAGCTCCCCCAGAATCAAACGTCATAAATGTGAGTCAGTTGCCAAGGGTCTGAATTAGGACATGTCCCTGGGGAGGCTGGAATGGGCATAGGCCCCTTTCTTTCAGTGCCGTTGTAACTTTGAATATTCACTAAGGGAATGGTCGTAAGTCAAGGACTATCTCTAACTACCCCTAAAGCAGAGGCCCCCAACCTTTCGGGCACCAGGGACCGGTTCCGTGGAGAGAGGTTTTTCCACAGACCGGAGGGTGCGTGGTTTTGTGTGCTGCCTGCATCTCGTGGATGGAGCTTTGCTTGTTTGTGCGGACCGGTTGCTGGCATGCCGCGGTCCGGTACCGGTCCACAAACCGGGGGTTGGGAACCCGCCCTAAAGAATAGTTTTCTTAAGGGTTACATCTCCATGGTTTTTAAAGCCCCGAGGAAATCAGGAGAGTCAGTCAACCGAGCCCATCATTTCTGTTGTTAAGTTGTCAAGTGTGTTTTGCCCCATTTTGCGACTTCTCTTGCCACCGTTCTTAAGTGAATCATTGCAGGGGTTAAGTTAGGAAGACGGTTCTTAAGCGAATCTGCCTCCTTCCCCCCCCCTGACTTTGCTTGTCAGAAGGTCGCAAATAGGATCACGTGACTCTGGGAGACTGAGACCGTCATAAATGTGAACCACTTGCCAAGCATCTGAATTGGGACCCCACGATCATGGGGATGCGGCCACGGTCGTAAGTGTGAAAGACAGTCATAAGTCACTTTGTCAGTGCCGTTGTAACTTTGAACCATCGCTAGTTGTAAGTGGAAGACTACCTGTGTAAAGATTTATTGCAAGCTTAAATTCTCTAAAAGAATCTGGTCAACTAAGGCTGAAGGGAAATGAGCAGGAGATAGGAAGGCATTCAAGATGAGCTCGACTTAAATCTCTTGCTGGCGCACAGGGACTCGTGACTTATGACGCGTTTGACTCCTCCCTCGGGCTCCAGCCCGGTCATCTCCTACAGGTTTCTTCTTAATTATTATTTATTTATTGTTCTTAATTATTAATATATTTTCCCCACTTTGGGACTTGGCCTTTCTGTCCTGGTGAAGTAAAATGGCCACCATCCTGCTCACCCAAAAACCTACCTCGAGGTTCCACACCAGGTCCAAAGACTTTGACGTTGCTGGTGTCCACGGCAGGATCCACGTTGACCCGGGCTGGGAACTTGGGCACGTGATGCCCGCCGTATTTAATGGTGATGGTGTAAGTTCCCGGGAAGGAAGGAATGTACGTGATGCTGTAGGTGCCGTCGCTGTTGTTCTGGATCAGTACCTCGGCTTTGACCCCCGAATCAGAGATGATCTCGATGGTCAGCTCGGCGTCGCCCGCCTTGGAGCAGTCCACGGTGAAGGTGGCCACCTCGCCCACCTTGCCACGCTCCAGACCAGGCCCGCTGGCCGTCACCTTGGTTGGGTCGAAGACGGGCTTGATGTCCGCCTTGAAGGGAGAGCCCGGGATGTGAGCCTCAGCAAAGAGGATGTTGATGGTGTATTCACCAGGCTCGGTGGGTAAGTAGGAGACAGAGCAGGAACCGTCGCCGTTGTCCTGGCACTCAATCTTGGCTTCGCAGGGACCCTCCACGGTCAGGCCCAGCCCACCCGTGCCGGCTCCTTTGGTGTCGATGGTGAAAGGGGCGGGTTTCCGCACAAATCCTCCCTTCAGTCCAGGCCCATAGGCGCACACCTAGCAGAAGACAAGACACGAGGGTCACGTTTGCTTGGCTTCAGCCCATTCATTCATTCATTCATTCATTCATTGTTTCTTTACTTGCTTGCCTGTTTGTTTAGACTAGAACTCCCAGCCTCCTGGTGACTGGCCCAAAGTCTCCCCAGCTGGTTTTCATGCCACGGGTGAGACTAGAACTCACCATGTGTTAGTGATTGGCCAAAGTCACCTAGTTGGCTTTCATGCCCAAAGCGGGACTAGAACTCACCTGGTGATTGGCCCAAAGACATCCAGACACCTTTCATGTCTAAGGGAGGACTAGAATTCACAGTTACTTGGTGATTGGCTCATTTTTTCTGCAGTTTGGGCTTCATTCTCATTCTCTTTGTCCTTCTCCCTCTCTCTCTCTCTCTCTCTCTCCCTTCCTCCCTCTCTCCCTCCCTCTTTTTCGGTATGTCCTTCCTCTTTCTCTTTTTTCTTTCATTGTCTCTCCTTCCTTCCTTCCTTCCTTCCTTCCTTTCTTCCTTTCTTCCTTCCTTCCTTCCTTCCTTCCTTCCTTCTCTTTCACTCATCTTAATGACTCCCAGTTCATTTTTATCTCTCTTCCTTAAAAATTTAATAAAGCTACCATTGAAAAAAGAAAGAGGCTACAGAAAGGGATCAGAATCTTAACCTGGTTCCCACCACCCCACCCCACCCCACCCCGAGGCAATCTAGCCCCCCCTCCCCACCCACCCACCCACCCACCCTCGACAGCCTGCAGCACTGAGTCTCCAGCTGGCGCTGACCTTGGTCGGGTCGGGGGGCATGACGGCCTCAACGGCAAAGGGGCTTCCGGGCACCGGGTTCCCGTCGTAGGTGACGTCCACCTTATACGGTCCCTCTTCGGGCGGCATGTACTTCACTGAGTGGACATCGTTGGTGGCCCCCGTCTCCATCTTGCACGGAATCGGCCGGCGGGAGGGCGAACTGATCTTCACGTCCACCTGTCCCTGTCCACCAGCTCCACGCGTGTTGACTGTAAATTCTTGGTCCCGACCCACATCGACCTCTGCGCATGGGCAGGAGAGGAGAAGGAAGCACACTGAATTCTACCGAGATGAACCGTTGGTGGCACCGCGGTTAGCATGCAATCTAAACACACAATGCACGCCAACGCGCACGCGGCTGTGTCCCAGCAAAGCTTGTGCAGGGAGTCCTCGACGTACGACCACCAAGGGAGTCCAACATGCCTGTCGCTAAGTGAGACATTTGTCGAGTGAATTTTGCCCCGTTTTATCACCTTCCTTGCCACAGCCGTTAAGGGAATCGCTGCACCTGTTAAATTAGTGGCTTGGTTGCTAAAATGAATCTGGCAGTCCCCACTGACTTGGCTCATCAGACGGTTGTAAAACGGGATCCCACGACAGCCCCGCCCCCTCCGGACACTGCAACCATCATAAATGTGAGTCCGTTCCCAAGCATCTTAATTTTGATCACCAGATGCCGCAACGGTCATAAGTACGAAAAAACAGTCATAAGCCATTTTTTTCCGGTGCCGTCATAATTTTGAACGGTTGCTAAAATGGAGGACCGCAAAAATCTGAACCGGCAAACTGGCCCCAGATAAAAGTCAACAGACTTCAAGGGTGTGTGTGTGCTGGGTTTAGATCTCTTATGGGGGTGTAGAGACCCCCAGAGGAACGATGTATTTGATCCCTCCTCCCTTGGGCTCAGTCTGGTTGTCTCCTACCACAACCCACAACTCTTAACAACCCTTTCAACTCAACCGCACCCAACAGGTAGACTCGAGGTCAAACTTACTGTTGTTGAGTCCTTGGACTTTGACCTTGCCGAGGTCCAGAGGGGGGGCCACATAGACGGGGAAGGGGCTCTTGGGGATGGCGTCCCCGCCGTAGGTCACCGTCACCGCCATGTTTCCCTGGGTGGTGGGGGACAGGAATATGTTTGGTACGGTCATTCAAAAACGGCACGGTGGGACCTTGTCAGGTGGCCTAGAATGAAAGTCCCATCCCACCCACTGCTCGGTGCGAGGTCCACTAGAGGATGACCCTCCGGCCTCTCTTTGAAGGCCTGCCGCAAAGGAAATCTCTTGATTTCAAGTGGCAGCCTGTTCCGCAGGCTGACATCCTGGACAGTCGAGACCATTCCTAGAAGGTCGACCAAGGAAATGAGAAGGTGACCTCGGGTGACGTTCACCTAGCTTGAAGGACCATCCAGAAGGCCAGCAGAGGTAGGCCCTCACTCACCTGCTGCACAGCTGTGTATTTGACCGTGTAGGAGTAATCGTGATTGTCGATGATCTCAAAGTCACGCACCACCTCACCCTTGGTGGCACCGGCAAAGTGGACGTCCAGTTTGGCCTTGCCCGCTCCCTTGGTGAACACGGTGAAGTGGGTGGGCTTCCCGACCTCCACGCCTGGGGAGGAAGCATCCAGAACGGTGGTCAGCTCTCCCCTTTGCCTGGCTTGCAGGAGACACGGCGTGGCAGCCACGTCTTCAGAAATTCCACCTAGATGGAGCTACTTTTCCAGTCAATTCCCGGGTGGAGACCCCCATCCATCTCTGAAACTGTCATTGGAAAAAGACCAGCTTTTCCCCCAGAGCCGAAATTTGCAGCCTCTTTGGAAGAGAGGTGATATAATAGTAGTGTTCAGGTATTTGAGGGGCTGCCATGAAAAAAGGGGTGGGGTGGGGGTGTCACCCTATTCTCCAAAGCGCCTGAAGGCCGGACAAGAAAGAATGGATGGAAACTATTCAAGGAGAGAAGCAACCTGGAATTAAGGAGAAGCTTCCTGACAGTGAGGACAATTAACCAGTGGAACAACCTGCCTCCAGAAGCTCTGGGAGCTTCATCACTGGAGGTTTTGAAGAAGAGGCTGGACAGTCGCTTATTCAGACATTGTAAAGGCTGCCCGGCTTGAGCTAGGGGTTGGACTAGAAGACCTTTAAGGTCCCTTCCACCTCTGTTATTCTGTTATCGCTGGAGGTGTTCAAGAAGAGAGTGGGACAGCCATTTGTTTAAAAGGGTCTTGGGTCTCCTGCTTGAACAGGGGGCTGAAGACCTCCAAGGTCCCTTCCAACTCCGCTGTTCTCTTAAGAGGGTATGTAAAATTTCACCCCAAATGAATACTTTGGGAGGGGGGGGGCTGTCACTCACCCGTCCGATTGAGACCAGGCCCCTCTGCCTTCACTTTGCTGGCGTCGTGTGAGGGGTCCACCTTGATGTGGAAAGGACTGGTGGGGATTTCCTGCAGGGACCCAGAAGAAGAGAGGAATCACGAAAGAGGGTAACAGGATGGGCACATCGCTTGAAAGGGAGGGCCTATCCCAGGGGGAGGCAACCTCGGCTCTTTTGTGACTCGTGGACTTCAACTCCCAGAATTCCTCAGCCAGCCTGGGGAAACTATGGCCCCTTCATCACTCGTGGACTTCAACTCCCAGAATTCCTCAACCAGCATGGGGAAACTATGGCCCCCTCATGACTCGTGGACTTCAACTCCCAGAATTCCTCAACCAGCATGGGGAAACTATGGCCCCTTCATGACTCGTGGACTTCAACTCCCAGAATTCCTGAGCCAGCATGGGGGAACTATGGCCCCCTCATGACTCGTGGACTTCAACTCCCAGAATTCCTCAGCCAGCGTGGCTCAGCATGGAAACCTCTCCCTTTCCCCTCAGCATGGCTGGCTCAGGAATTCTGGGAGTTGAAGTCCACGAGTCATGAGGGGGGCATAGTTCCCCCATGCTGGCTCAGGAATTCTGGGATTTGAAGTCCACGAGTTATAAAAGAGCCAAGGTTGCCTACCCCTCATGTGCTTTTTTTTCCATAGGTGACATCAGGACCAAAGGATCAGGACCATACATGAAGTTGCGGTTCAGAAGGTGCGTTGCTCAAGCCTGCCCACCAGAACTCAGTCAACTCAAGGTTGGTGCTAAATCGGCACCAGGGAAGGATCAGTGAAGTTCCAGATGCTCTGGACTTAGATCATTTGTGGGAACGTAACCATTCTAGCCTGATGGTACACTTAGCTCCACCTCCTAGCTCTGCCTCCTTTTCTCCCAAAATAAATACCTGGCCTCAAATCACCTAGCTGGCTTTCATGGCTAAAGCAGAACTAGAACTCACTGTCTCCCAGTGATTGGCCCAAGGTCACCCAGTCAGCTTTCATGCCTAAGGGAGGACTAGAATTCACCATCTCCTGGTGACTGGCCCCAAATCACCCAGCTGGCTTTCATGGCTAAGGCAGAACTAGAACTCACCATCTCCCAGTGATTAGTCCAATGTCACCCAACCAGCTTTCACGCCTAAAGCAGGACTAGAAGTCACTGTCTCCTGGTAATTAGCCCAAAAGTTTCCCAGCTGGCTAAGGAAAGACTAGAAGTCACCCTCTCCCAATTTTTATCCTGGTGCCATGACCACTAGACCAAACTGGCCATGAAGTCATGCAACTTGGCGATAGAAAAGCAAGAGAAGAACCCTTCAGTCAACCAAAAGTTCTGATCCACATCAATGGACCTCTGGCCACACCTGGCCTATGTACAGGCTGCCCGGCTGGGCGCTCCCTTGGCACCCAAGGGCCTTACCTGGCTGGCAAACAGCACCATGATGGTATAACGCCCGGGGCCTGGAGGTGTATATTTCACAGTGAAGGTGTCGTTGTCATTCTTGATGATGTCAAAGTCAATGTCGGCTTCAGCCGGGCCCACCACCCCAGGGGCGCATTTGATGCCGATGCTCACGTCTCCTGCAAAGCAAAAAAAAAAATGGGATTAAAAGGTCAAGCATTTGGGAAGAAAACTTCCGGACGTCTCTGCTTCCAAACGTAGCCACAGTCTGGGCGGCGGGGTCCCTGCTCCCGACAGGATGAAGCACCCTGAGATTCTTCTGGACAAGCCAACATGTGATTGTTGGCTTGTACCGTTTGCATTCTTCCTCAAAGCCTTGCGGATGGAGTTCCATCAGAAAGAGATGGAAGTTCTTCTCCGATGGGATAGCCTGGCTGGGGACGATGGGAAATTTAGCAGGAGAAATCTGGAAGGGCGTGCCGCCTCAGGGTCTTCCGATAAACCAGTGTTTCTCAACCTTGGCCACTATAAGATGGGTGGACTTCAACTCCCAAATTTCCCAGCCAGCTTTGCACCAGGCTAAAAATTGGGAGAGGGTGAGTTCCAGTCCTGCCTTAGTCATGAAAGCCGGCTGGGTGACCTTGGGATAATCACTAGGAGACGGTGAATTCTAGTCCTGCCCTAGGCATGAAAGCTGGCTGGGTGACCT
>JAKJMR010016131.1:0-12496 GCA_024449315.1 Daboia siamensis
TATTTCATTTAAGAGTAGCAAGTTCTATCGCAATTGAATTGGATTCTTGCTTCTTCAACCAAATCTTCATGTTGTGATTCAGGGTCAGCCTGTGGGTTCGGCAGTTGGGTCGGATGATTCAGAGGAGGAGGAGGAGGAGGGGTTTGGAGAGCTTTCAGAGGACAGTTCTGAGGCTTCGCAGAGCTCTCAGCCAAGCTCCTCCCATCTGGTTACTATGCAGACCCAGCTGTCTGACAGCGTGGATGAAGATGACCCACAGCTGGCCCTGTTCAAGGATGCCCGACGCAGGAGGCAGTCAATCAGGAGTAAAGAGAGGAAGGCAATGGGGCACTTCAGAAGGAGGCAGAGAGAAGCCACGCCTTGAACTGTTTAAAAGGGGAACGTGTGGGAGGGCTGGTTTGCTGAAGGCAACCGTTTGAATAGCTCCTGTTTTAGTGGTTCATATTTTGTTTTGCTCAGTTTGCTCTGTTTTGGATCTGTTTTGTGTAAATAAATTTGGTGGGCTTACTTCCAGCCTTTTGCCTTTTGTAAAGGGGTTGTCCCTGCCTTTTCTGCAGGGCCGATAGTAGGCTGGAACAGAACACTTCACAAATGGACAATCAAATGCATCTCCTTTCAGGAGATCGAGTCAAAATAGAGGTTCAGTGGTGCTGCCTTTTCTTCATCATTTGTTGTTCCTTAATTGTTTTTCCTCAGCAGTCAATGTACAGTTTTTCTCTTCTTTTATAATGAATGCAATCAGTGGTGGGATTGAAATATGTGAATAGCCAGTTCTCTCTGTTCCAGAAGTCCATTCTGGGCCCGGGCAACAAAAAATTAGCTACTGGTTCTGCTGAAGTGGTGTGAACTGGCTGAATCTCATTACTGTATACGGGCACGCAGATATGCGCCCAAACAAATCAGATAAATTATTCATCTTCTTCCCTGTTGCATTTTATCATTCTTCTGGAAAGTTAGGAGCTTTTCTGAGCTTGGTTCTGCCAAAGTGGTGTGAACTGGCTGAATCCCACCACTGAATACAGTATATCTGAAGACTTTCTGTTGTTCTTGGGCAACCTCAGCTCATTCTGACTATTGGCCTAGCTGACATTATCTCTACAATTCTGAGTTTCTTGTAAAAGATGTACTTTTCCTTGGTGACTCAATTCTCTTCTCATCTCCTATACATGTCTCTTTGATTTTCAGCTTTTCGCTAAGTTTCATTATGCTTTTTGATATCTTCTTATTGTACTCGTAGGAGTTGTTTACAATTATGGTTTTCGTTTCTCCTTTCTTAGTACCTCCCACCCATCATTAGCTGCTTTTCTCAACAGCTTCCCTTGTCATAGAGTCATAGTTGTAACTACTCTGAAATTAATACAATTTTCTTTTTTAAAGACTGAGGACTTTAGACAGGTACAGATTTTCTGAGTAGTAAATTTTTCAGGATTATATGGACATTTTTTCTTTTGCTTCATGGTTAAATGAGAAGGAACTGGAACTTTGGGATGGATGCAGTGGTGCTTTGAGTGATTTCATTTTGTCTGTAATGTTGCCACAATTGTATGTGTGTGTATGTGTATGTATATCAAGGGTCTTCAAACTTGGCCATTTTATGACTTGTGGACTTCAGCTCTCAGAATTCCTCAGCCAGTGAGTTGAATTCCACAAATCATAAAAGGCCAAGTTTGAAGACTCCTGATATATATGAATAGGTATAGTATGTATATACTATAGTGAGTAGTATAAACAGAACCATACATATACACACATGGAGGATTACAGTGGCTAGATAGCGTAGTGGTTAGAGAACCTGATACACAAGACCAGGGTTCAAATCCCATTGGATGTCCAATCTCTTCTTAAAAACTTCCAGTGATGGAGTATTTATAACTTCTAAATGCAAGTCTTCCACATGATTAACTGTTTTCACTTTCAGGAAATTTCTCCTTAGTTCTAGGTTGTATCTCTCTTTAACAATCTTCCATTCCTTACTTCTTGTCCTGCTCTTAGGTGCTTTGGAGAATAGGTTGACACCTTCCCCCCACCCCCTAACAGCCTCTCAAATAATGGAAGACTGTTTCATGTCATATTTAATCATATATCATGTCAAACCTCTAGCAGAGGCCTGTGGTATATCAGGGAGAAGGTCATTCCAGATATAGGGCACCACACAAAAGAAAAACTTTCTAGGTCCCATAAGATGACAAAACCTAAAGGAAGGTACCTGGTACCCTATGGGACTATGTAGTGCGTGCAGATGTTCTTTCAAGCAACCAAGTCCTATGCCATGTAGGTCTTTAAAAATAATAACCAGGACCTTGAATTGCACCCAGAAGCTTGTTGGGAACCAGTGCAGCTCAGAGTAGTGATGTTATGATGTTATGTTCATGAGTAAAACTAAGGTTTCTCTCACTCCTCACATTTGGGGGAGAATCATTGGAAATTTTTTTTTTCTTTTCTTTCTGAAGCTCATTTTAAGTGTTATGCTACAAATTTTGTCTACGTTTGCATGATGTACTTGATCAAGACAAGATCAGGTCAAGACAAGATCTGGGAGAAGCCTTTCTGTAACATATCAAACCTGTTTTGTGTTTACTTTTTTTTTTTTTTTTAAAAGTCTTAATTCTCTCTATTTTGGTTTAAAAGTGAATTAATAAAACTCAGAAGGGTAAGTCAGTTGTGTAAACAGAACCATCATGTACTGCTATTCAGCAGTTGTGCTTGAAGGAGATTCTGGGGAGGGAGGGAGGAAGGAGAAAAGGAGGGAAGGAGAGAGGGAGGAAGGAAGGAGGGAGGGAAGAAAGAACAAAGGAGGGAGGGAAGGAAGGAAGGAAGGAAGGAGAGAGGGAAGGAGGGAGGAAGAAAGGAGCGAGTGAGCAAGTGAAGAAGGAATGAAGGGGAGGGAGGGAGGGAAGGAAGGAAGGAAGGAAAGAGGGAAGGAGGGAGGGAGGGAGGGAGGGAAGGAAGGAAGGAAGGAAGGAAGGAAGGAAGGAAGGAAGGAAGGAAGGAAGGAAGGAAGGAAGGAAGGAAGGAAAGATTGAGGGGTAAATCACAGCTCCAGGGCCATAGTATTGCTCATTCCATATCTATATTACACTATTTTTTCTGATTATTTCTTCTTTGATCATAGATTTATCTTTCCTGCCCACCCTTTTTCTTCTCCAAATGATTGCTCAGCCCTACTTTAATCTAATCAGGGAGTCTAGATTTTGGTAAATGTTTCTCTTGCAATGAGAGATTCTTCACTTGCAAGTAGAGATACACACATCATGAACGTCCTGCTCTTTTGCCCAGGCACCAATCAAGGTTTTTCCTCTCCTCTCCTGTACAATTCTTTTTAATCAGATCATTAGTATTCTCCCTGATTAACCAGCTACTTCTCAATTTAATTAAAATTTAGGCTATATTTCTTTTTATCAGGAGCCAAAGGTTCCAATTACATTTTATTCTCATTACAACAGGGCTGAGTCCTGTTAGCCAAGAGGTATTTGGTTAACCCATTCCTTCCAGAGAGACACCCTGTAAGATTGGTTTCTAAGCCACTTGCAGACTTCACACCTTTATGTTTATGCTCCATTTTGTTTGTTTGTTTGTTTTATCTAGTCATTTTGCAATACTTATACACATGGTGGGCTTTTTAAAAAATAAAATCTTTAAAAGCCTCAAAATATTATTATGTGTTGTGTAAACAGGTGTATCTGTAGACAACCCTATCCCATTTGGGTCAGTGTTTCAGAGCTATTTCCTTACCTAAACAAGAAACAGAGTAAATTCAGGCAGGGGGGAAAAAAGCGGTGGGAACAACATCCAACTTCCCACTGGCTTCCCCACTGACTTTTCTTGTAGCGAGCTGGCAAGGAGCATTAGAAATAGCAATGCTGTGACTGGGACTGAGCATGGTGGCACAGCAGGGCAGCAGCATTGAGATGCCCCTAACCATGCCAATGCCATGCCCATGCCAAATTTCAATTCTACAGGGACACATGCTATAGGTTACCCCAATCATGCCCTATTGATTCAATAATTGTTGCTCTGGGATGCATCGCTTTGCCCAACTGAAGATTACAAACAATCAAACAGATACAAACACAGACAAGGGATTGGGCAATCTAAGCAAGGAGAGCTACAAACAGGACTCAAAAATATGAATATAGCGAACACGTTCATTTGATGGAAGCCCTGTTTTTTTCTTTTTTTTTTTTTTACAGGAGGTTCTCAACAAAAAATACTTAAAATATATTTCATAGTATTATATAGGTAGTCCTCCACTTACAACAGTTCATTTAGTGACCGTTCAAAGTTACAATGGCACTGCACAAAGTGATTTGTGACCATTTTTCACACTTAATGATCATTGCAGAATCCCCATGATTAAAATTTGGATGTTTGGCACCTGGTTCATTTTTATGACAGTTGCAGTATCCCAGAGTCATTACCTTTTGTTACTTCTGACAAGCAAAGTCAATGGGGGGAAGCCATATTCACTTAACAGCCATGTTAGTAGCTTAACCACTGCAACGATTCGCTTAGCAACTGTGGCAAGAAAAGCCGTAAAATGGAGCAAAACTCACTTAACAAAAGTCTCACTTAGCAACATAAATTTGCAATGGTCATAAGTTGAGGACTACCTGTAATATAAGTTCCTTATTTACATGATCTCTGGATATATTGAAAGCCTTTGAGGACCTGAAGAGACTATTTGCCAGAAACCTGTGAAAAATTAAAAATTGCCATAATTTTTGGAACGTGATGGATCAGATATGCAGTCTCAACTAATTTGCATTTATTCTCCCTCCTTGCATATTAAACATCTCTCTTACATTATTGGCATTTAACCCCTATAAGAATCTCATGCGTGATGCATAATTACTTTAGAAATGCTGGAAGGCTTGTAATAAAGTTTTTAAAAAGGATTCGATTCCAGCCTTCCCCTATCTCCGTATGCTTTTTTATTTGATTAGCAAAACTCACTTTTAAGTCAGACTCTGATTTTCTTTTCTATCCAGAACCAGAAAAGGGGATGAGAAAGGGATGGAGAGAAAGAGGCAGAGGGGTGTTAACATGTAGTTCTTGACTTATTACCACAGTTGAGTCCCAAATTTCCGCTGCTAAGCAAGACCGTTGTTAAGCAAGTTTTGCCCCATGTTATAACCTTGCTTGCCAACATTCTGAAGTTAATCCCTGCTGCAGCAAAGCGAGTAACACAGTTGTTAAGTGAATGTGGCTTCTCCCTTGACTTTGCTTGCCAAAGGGGATGACATGACCCCAGGGCACTGCAACCGTCATCTATACCGGCCAGTTGCCAAGCATTGGAATTTTGATCACAGGGATGCCGCGAGTGTTCCTAAGTGTGAAAAACATACAAATGTCACTTTTTTCAGTGTAACTTTTAATGGTCACTAAATGAATGGCTGTAGTCTCCAAAGGAATGCCAACATATACTTGTTAGCAGGTGGATGGGGGAAACAGGTGCAAAATAGTTAATTTCTACATTACTGGAAAGACTGAGTTTCCACCTTCATATTTCAAGTGTGAAGAAAGCCATTGCTCTTTCTCTGATTTCTTCCTGGACTGCTAAGAAAGTGCCCTCTGTTCGGTCCAGAGGCTGGGTTGGGCTCTATAGGAAGGGAAGCTGGATAAATAACCATTCCTCTTCTATAAATTAGACAGTTGGCAGGATCTTTAACAGTTCCTCTGAAGAAAACTAGCTGCAACATGACAAATGCGCCTTTCAACACACCTTGGCCGATCACCAAGGGAGGAAGAGAAATGGGGAAACCAGAGACTTGGAGTTACAGAATGGAAAAGCAAAGTTTACTGAAAAGGAGGAAAAAATGTGCTTTCAAGAAACTCTGAGGGACGCATTCCATCTTTCACCTAGAGGATACATCAGGAGTGCAGGTGGGCTACCTGAGAACATGAGGAATGGGGTAGGAGAATTCAGGAAAGGGACTTTTTGTCTCAGCTGACCTTTCTCGTTCTGAAAGGTCTGAAATGGTATAGGGTTTCCTGCCTTAGCAGGGGGTTAGACTAGATGACCTCCAAGGTCCCTTCCAACTTTATTATTATTATTATTATTATTATTATTATTATTATTATTATTATTATTATTATTATTATTATTATTATTATTCCTAAGAGGAATGGTGGAAAGATATTATATAATGGGGTGTAGCAATAACAATGATACTTAGACTTTACAGCCGTCTCTGGGCATTTTACAATGTCAGCATATCGCCCCCGCCCCCCAACAATCTGGGTCCTCATTTTACAGACCTCGGAAGGATGGAAGGCTGTGTCAACCTTGAGCTGGTCAAGATTGAACTCCAGGTTGTGGGCAGAGTTTGCCTGCAGTACTTCACATTCTAACCATTGCGCTACAAAAATGATCCCTTGGTAATATTAGAAAATAGTAGGTTACAGAAAGTGTAGTAGAAGCTTGGAACCAACTTCCAGTGGAGGTAGTGGAGCAATTATCAGTAAATGAGTTTAAACATGCTTGGAATAAACTGGCAAAGTTTTTTAAAATTAAAAAAAAAAACCACCCCTTAAGGACAAGCTTGATGGACCACTAGTTTTTTTTTCTACCATCAGTTTTCTATGTTCTTATGATTTCAAAGCAGTATGCAAATAATTAATGGCCCAACTTTTTTTATGCAGCCGGCATCAGTAAAATATATAGGTTTGGGCAGGAAACTGTAGCTTTAAACCTATTGGTTGCCACCTAGAGGCCAACAGTATAAATAGCGGTGCAGGAGCCATTAAAGCTGCTTCTGTTCTGAGTTAATAAACTTGTTGCTGTTTCAACGCTCCTGTCTCGTTCAATGCCTAATGAACTGAAAATATAACACTATGGTTAGGTGTTTTCAATTTTTTTCTCCAAAGCAGGAAAATTGCTTGTTGTATTTGTCAACGGCTCCTTAAAGAAACAGAGTCTTTTCTTTGGTTCATTCACATTACTTAGCAATAGCAATAAGAAATATGTTACTCCATAGTGCTTTACAGCACTGAGCAGTTTACAATGTGAGCGTATTGTCCCAATAATCATTTTACCAACCTCAGAAGGATGGAAGGCTTAGTCAACCTTGAGCTAGGTTGGCAAGAGCTGGGGCGAGGACAGGTGCTCACCCTATTGCAAGGTGCTCAGGTCTTGAACTAGGCTGCCGGCTTTCCAGCTGACAAAGCCCAGTGTCTTAACCACCTAGCCACCATGCCACCCCCTTTCTCTCTAGGCAGTCTTATGTCTTCTTAGCTTCCTAGGACCTGAAGGCATTCATGGGAATACAGAAATCGTAATTTTTATATATTTATATTTCATATTTCTTAACCACCCATTTCCCTCTTGGCAGTATAGAATTTTGCTCAGGGGTCTTCCATGCACATTCACCAATCTATAAAAATATTATCTACTCTATGTAATTTAGCCTATCATCTATCTATCTATCTATCTATCTATCTATCTATCTATCTATCTATCTATCTATCTATCTATCTATCTATCTATCTATCTATCATATGTCTTATCTATCCACCTATAGATGGATGGATGAGATAGAGGATAGGTGGATCCATCCAATTTATTTATTTGTCAAATTTATATAGTCACCCATCTCAGGAAAAAGTGACTTGGCCACTCAAGTGTCCAAGAAACTCTGGGCAGTGAACCACCCAATAATAATAATAAAACCACAGTATCATCCATGTAAACTCAGAGGAAGAGTTTGTTTGTGTATGTGTAGGTCCATTGTGCAGTATTTTTACATCCTCTGCCCTGCTCTATTTGAGGGCCTTTCCTAGATGATGTCCTATTTAAAAAACAAAATCTTAATGACAGGGATCTCCACAGGGTAGAATAAAAAAAAAAGAATTGGTGTGCATCACACATCCAGAACAAGCCGAGCTCTCATTTTGCTGTCACAATCACTGTAACCTAAGGGTGCCCCTGTGAGAGACTAAGTTCCTACCAACATTTACTGAACAATGGAATGAGCAGTACCTTATGTCATCTGCAAGCTTTGCATGGTGATGAAGCACATTGTATTTCTGTTTAAATCAGAGTTATTTTTTTTTAAAAAACTGATCTGCCCATTTCTCTCTCTCTTTTTCTTTTACCATTAGGACATTCCCCCCCGCCTTTTCATTGGGGTGATGCATTTCTTTCTATTTTCTAGCCACTCTTTCTCTGGCCGCTACAGGCTACATCTTGGAAAGTTGAGGATGTGTGACCTCTATTCCCCATCTCCCAAGGCTGGAAGGAAAAGCAAGCAAAATCCCATTTCTCTACCCCACCCTACCCCCTTGGGATAAACTGGGGCATTCCTTATAATTTCCTTTCCCAATCCTCGAGGCCAAGGCTTGCATAGAGCAAGCATGTTGCAGCCTCTTCACCGAAATGAAAATTACTCAGCCCCCAAGCTTGAGTGAATGAGATGCCTATAACGGCTGGCTAGCTTGTGATGTTATTAAAGCATGAAGGATGAACTAGGCTGGCTTGCTGAGGTAAGGAGAAGGAATTTCTGGCTCAGCATTTTCCACCCCCTCCCCCCTTTACCCCTTGCCTTAATGGCTTCCCCACCCTCCCATCGTTTTCTGTCCATCAGTTGAAGCACCAGCTGCTCTGCTGCCTGGCAACAGTGTCTTGAGTGATGTCACAGGAACTCAGAAGATTGTGCAAAGAGAATAAACAACAGCGCCTGGATTTGCCTAAAGCTGTAGCTCAGGAAAGCTTGTCAGCCTACCAGCATCTGCTGGAGATATTTTCAGAAATCAGGCTAATCCAAATTTAACTCGAGTGTTGCTCCATCCCCCCCCTCCCCCTCCTTAGAAACAAGAGTTTGCCAGCATGGTTTCCTATTGCAAGGAAATATGCTACCCGGATGATGATTTGAATGTTATTTGATTTTAAAATAGCCATTAACAGAAATAGCCATTAACCGGGGGGTGGGGTGGTGGTGGTGAAAATTTAGGTCATTAAAAACATACAAATATTCTTTATATTGCAGCAGGATGTTGGATCTTAAATGTCTTTCCCCTAAGTCTCTTGTGTTTTCAAGTCTACATGCCTCCTTCAGTGTCCTCTGTAGCTCCATGAGTTATGAAGTCTCAGAGAGAGAATTCCACAGATCCAGACAATGTCCCTCAGCAAAATATTGTGCAAATTCCCTCCCCCCCACACACATACACATTGAACCCCTCAAAACCACATGGCCCACTTTTCAGCAAACATCTCTTCCTTCGAGGGAGTGCTGGGGTGACACATGATTCTAGAAAGATTATTCAAATACAATCCCTAACCCAGGACATGACCCTAAAATCCCCTTAGTGCCCTCTTCCCCAAGCCCTCTATGAACATTTGTGACATCGTATATATACAGACCATAGTTCCAACACTGGACACTTGCAATTTCCATGATTTCTTCTTTTGTAACCTCTGGAGGTTCAGGTCACATAATTGAAACTTAGCATCCACTTGTAACTACTACTTTTATTTAAAAAAGTACACTTTCACCTAACCTTACGCCCAATTTGTAAAAATGGAGCACTGAATATTCCAACCTTGACTCTCCTGTTGACATCATTATCATGCCTCACGCTGCAAAAAATTGTTCACCTCTGCTGAAATGGAAATTCTAGAAAGGAAGGAAGGAAGGAAGGAAGGAAGGAAGGAAGGAAGGAAGGAAGGAAGGAAGGAAGGAAGGAAGGAAGGAAGGAAGGAAGGAAGGAAGGAAGGGAGGGAGGGAGGGAGGGAGGGAGGCCCCTATAAATGCAGTAAGAAAGAAAACTCTATGACTTCACACACAAGATACTGACAAGCCTTGCCTATTTTTCACCTTCACCCCATTGACTGCAGGCTTTGCCTATTCTCTCTCTCTCTCTCCCCCTACAAAATAGGTGAAGCCCCATGGCAATAAAATATCTGCTTGTTATTGTCCAGAAGGTAGCCATTCTCTGGTGTTTTGAGAAGAAGCATTTCTATTACTTTGTTTGTTTCATGTAACTGCAACTTTTGGCAATATAGATAAGAAATGATTAGAGATGGCATTTTCTAGGTGGAAGAGCCATATCTGGATCACACATTATCAGTGCCTGCATTTACGAAAATAAGCATCTCAAGGTCTTCTATTTAAAAGAAAGATCTAACCTGTGCAAATTTTATTTCATGCAAAGTGGATAAAACTTACCAGCTACATCTGCCTGAATTATGGCGACCTCTTTAATCAGGGAGAACTGAACGCTGTGTTACATAAGCTGCTGCTATGTGAGTTTTAAAAAAATTCCAACAACTTGCCAGGATGACACACTCATATACCACACTGAATCAGGACAACAGCAGAGTGGCATATTGTTAACCTGATCAGTATAGGGACAGTTTCAATCCAACTTTGTGAAAGTGCAAAAGGCTATCCTCATAGTCAGATCAGTGAAGGACCTAGTAGCTACAATCACATAGATCCTATGTGGCAGGTTGACCTAGAACTGTGATGGCAAATTTATAGCATGCATGCCACAGGGGGCATGCAGAGCCCTCTCTGTGGGTGCGCGCACCGTCACCCCAGTCCTAGGCCTTCAGTTGGCTTTTATAAAATCTTTTCGCTTTAGGCCTTAGCTGTCCTGTGCAAAAAAAAAAGGTTCAATCAATCAATCAATTTCAGCTTCTCACGGGGAGAAAAAGATCTTGCAAAGTTGGAATTGATTGAACTTTTTACTCCCACCCAGTCTGCCGTTACCACCGCAGCCATGCCCAACCAATGGGCTACGCCCACCCAATTGGCCACACCCAGCCAATGGGCCATGCCCACTCCGCACCCGATGATACGTAAGTGGGATTTGGGTTGCAGTTTGGGCACTCGGTCTCCAAAAGATTTGCCACCACTGACCTAGAACATGAGTTAATTCAGTAATGAGGTCCAATATGTTGTGTGAATGCAGCCAACCAGGGAGTTCTGAAGCAGAGTTCAAAGGCAGCCAGCCAGTTCTCTGAGGAAAGAAGACAGAGGTATGAAATACCTAAAAATGAATGGCATGGGTCCAGGTTATTTGAGGAACCATGTCACCTCAATGGGATTGGCCCTCCCTTCCACACAGGCAGAAGGGGCATGCTGCAGTCCACAACATTTCAACTGGCCGGATCTAGAAGAAGAGCCTTTTCGGTCATGGCCCCCACCCTTTGGAACATAGTGCCCTCTGAGGTAAAATCTTTTTCCACACTTCTGACCTTCCATAAACTGCCTTGGAGTCCCAACTTGGAAGTATCCCACTGGAGCTCATTGATGGATTAAGAAAAAAACCTCACTTTGCCCCAGCACATCCTGCTGCCTTGAGAGGGGTGGGTGGGGTGGGTAGGTGGACTAAAAGACCTCCAAGGTCCCTTCCCACTTTGATATTGTGTTATTCTGTCTCCCTCCCCATATTTTATTTGTAGTGTTACTTTTTGAATGAAGTTCTATTTTCATTGTTTTTAGAAATATTAGTTTTTATGATTTTAGCATTTTTAATAGTGTAAGCCATCCAGAGTTGCTGCAAGACAAGATGGGTGGCAAATAAATCTAACAAATAAAATAATAAATAATAAAATGAAATGAAATATAAAATAATAATAAATATAAATTAACAAAAGAAAAGAAAAACGACAAAAGAAAATAATAAAAGAAAAGAAAAGAAAAAACAAAACAAAACAAAATATAGTGCATGCTTCATTGTAGCAGCACAACACAAATCCCAGCATACAGATTAACAATCAGAATTCTGGCTTGCCTTGAATACATTCTTGTTCCTCTTTAACTTTTTCTCTTGCCCTCTTGTTTCGTAGTGGCAAGTCCCCTCTAGTTACTTTTATCCAAATTCAAGCACACGAATAAAAGTCTAGTTCTGTTTGAAATAGCCATTCATTTCCCTCACGGGCTCCTTGACGAGCTGATTAAAAGAATTTTCAGGGCAACAACTTCTCAGCAGCTGGTATAGTCAAAAGCATTCTGATCCTGACAGGCCTCCAAGGTCTTTATGGCCATTCTCTACTTCTTATGTCAGATTGTCCAAATCCATGACAGCACTCTATTTTAAGTTTGTGCTGCATCTCCTATCACTGTACTTCAGATACAAGGTTACAAGACAGCGAGAAAAAATTCATACCAGATTGTTGTAAACTTCTCTTAATGGCCTTTCCTTATCTTTTCTTAATGCTGAAATGTAGGGGAAGTGTTCACTACTTCCCTTTTCAAATTATGACTTGTTCTTTTATGCAATAATAAAAAAAGCTCAGGATTTATATTCAACTCTCATTAAAATTTTTAGCTACCTCAACATAATGTCCTGCAATTATTCATAGTAGTAGTAATCTCAGCTTTTCATCATTAGTAATCACTATCCCATGGATATACAGGCTGAAAGTGGAATATACCAGCATAATATGGAAAGTGTTGATTATAGCACTCCAAGCACAAAACAAAGCAGACATTTCCTTCCTTCCCTCCTTCCTTCCTTCCTTCCTTCCTTCCTTCCTTCCTTCCTTCCTTCC
>JAKJMR010016131.1:12506-46375 GCA_024449315.1 Daboia siamensis
TTCCTTCCTTCCTTCCTTCCTTCCTTCCTTCCTTCCTTCCTTCCTTCTTTCCTTCCTTCCTTCCTTCCTTCCTTCCTTCCTTCCTTCCTTCCTTCCTTCCTTCTTTCTTTTCTTTTCTTTTCTTCTCTCTCTCTCTTTCTCTCCCTCCCTCCATGTCTGTCTCAGCACATGTCTCTGATTCTACCTACAGGAAACAAGTTCCCATGGGTTGCGGGGACTAGCTAAGCAATTCTGGGAGTTGAAATTCACACACCTTAATCTTGCCAAGCTTGAAAAAAACACTATTCTAGAGGAAAGAGATGAAAAAGTAAAAGGAGAGGCCAGAGAAAAATGAAATGTACATATTAGCGAATATATATATATATATATATATATATATATATACATCTCCTTTTAATCACCAAGCTTTCGTCAACCCCCGTTGACATAATCAGAGTAAGGGCTAAAGGTGGGAAGAACCTACATATATACCTGTGTGACAGTTTAACTGTCAGGTCATAGAATGTCCCCATCCCCCCCCCCCCCCCCCCCCCCCCCCCCCGCACCAGTTCTGGCTCAGCCGTACAAGCCAGCTTCCATTTAGAACTTGACATCTTCCCTCCCCCCAGCTGTTTGGCACGTTCATCCTGTTGTGCACGACCGTTCGGTGTCGTCGCTGGACCATCACTCATGCCATCTCGTTCGATCGTGGCGTTGGTCTGCTGCTTAGGCACGTCAGCAGTCAATGTCCTCATAGAATGTGCAATTGGCCTGCCTGCCCCCGGCTCTCCCATGTTCGGCTGCACCAACTCAGGCACTGCTGTATAAGCCAACCCTCATTGCGATCTTGATACTCTCTCCTTCACCAGTTGCCAGGCACGTTTATGCTGTTGAGCACGGTCATTCGTTGCTGTCGATAGATCATTGCTCTTGCCGTCACGGTTAGTCGTGGCATTGGTCTGCTGCATAAGCGCGTCAGCTGTTGATATATAGTGTTACGACCATTATTGGGATCAAAATTTCTGTTGTAAAACAAGGTGGTGGTTAACTGAGTTGTCCCCAATTTTATGATCTTTTTGCCATGGTTGTTAAGAAAATCACAGCAGTTATTAAGTGAATCATGCTGTTGTTAAGTGAATCTGACTTCTGTCAGATACTTTGCTTGTCAGAAGTAGAATAGAACAACAGAGTTTGAAGGGAGCTTGGAGGTCTTCCAGTCCAACCCCCTGGGAAGATCACCTGGGAAGGTCACAAATGCCAATCACTTGACCCCTGGACAGTGCAATGTTTGTAAATATATTCTGGTTGCAAAGTGCTCAAATTTTGATCAGATTACTGTGGAGATACTGTGATAGTTAAGTGTGAGGTCCGGCTATAAGTCACTTTTTTTTTCTTTTTCCTTTTTTTTTTGACTTTTTTGAATTCAAATAATTTTTATTTTCACTTGTAATATAAAATACAAAAATACAAAAGCGAATAATAGAGAACAAAGGAAAGGGGAAGAAGGGAAAGAGAAATGTGGAAAGGGGGAGGGAGGGAAAGAAAGGCGTTGACTTCCGACTCTCTGTTGCAGTAAAATAAGGCATTAACATCGAACCTCAACTTCATTTCTATAATAGTAGGAGCTAGCCATTTTTATATCAACAAATCAATCTAATCAGTAAAACCAAAATCAAAGGATCATTTTTTTCTCCCTCAAGCGCAAAGTCCAGAAACGGTTTCCAAGTAGAAATAAAAGTACTTATTTTTATCAAGAGTGTAAGTCACTTTTTTCACTGATGTTGTAACTTCAAACGGTCACTAAATGAATGGTTGTAAATCAAGGACTACCTATACATATATTCTCTGATTTGACGTTTCTTTCCTTCTTTTATCTACAACTCTCCCTTCTCCCCGGCTTCTTACAGGTGAAGATATTTGTTTTCCTGCTGGGTGTCATTATCACGAACACAATGGGACTTTTCCCAGAGCAAATATGGAAAGTAACAGGAAATTGAGCTGAAATCAAAACCCCGTTTGCTGATATCACCTTCTTTGTTGTGTAACATTTTGATTGTTCAAAAGAAGAAAAAAAAAGTACAGGCTCAAGCATGCAAACACAGAATGAGGCACAAAGCTAGTGACAGATTTAAGAACAAATCTATCACAGAATGTCATCATAATCAAAAATGAAAACACTTCCTAAAATAGATTCTTAGCAAAGGCTTGAAATATTTCCTTTGTAAAAAAAGATCTCCATCGTAAAGTTAGAGACACACAGATCTTAACAATCTGGGGGGGGTGTTTCCTCCTCATTTTGGCAGTTACTATTTTACTTGGGCACCGGCAAAGAGGGGGAGGACTAAAACAAACCAGGTTTGATTAAGATTGTGCCTGCTTTACACAGCTAATGGATTGCCTAAGGGTTTAATTTAGTTTTGTCTTCTCTTTTGAAAGGTCTTGTGAAATGTTCACGTTGGATAATTAGTCCAAGAAACCAACATATGAAGAAGATGGCTCCATGCAAACCATTTGGCACTGTTGTTTAACTGCCTGGGCTTTCTTTTTCCAAAAATAAATGAATGAATAAATAAATCTGGTCAACTTCATCAGGCCTTGAACTGTGTTAAACCTTTTTTCTGATTGGCCTATCATTTGTCCTGGAAGAGTTTTGAAGACTTTTTTTTGTCTCTGAGTCTACCTCCTTAGAGTTTTCCTCCCATTCAAATGGGTCATTTGTCTTGAAGTTGCATTTCTAAGACAAATCCTGGAATCAATTGCAAAATATACGATGCTACACTCGGTCCTGGTATGTCATCTGGAAAGGAATAAGTGAAAATGATAAACAGATTGGATCGTTTTCCCTCCAAGGAAAAGCTAGAGTATGGGCTACATGCAATATCAGCAAACCATCATCATCACCCAGACCCCCTCCATGAGGGAGAAAGGTGATCTAAAAACATGAAATACAAATAAATAAAACAGAAAGATGCTAACTGAGTTATGAAAATAGTGGGAGGGCCTTAAGTGTATTGTCCAATGTTTTAGATATATCATGCCAACATAGGCCTTTAATAAACACATACATGTTCAGTTTCTCCTAAGAAATAAAGCCATAGTATAATGTATGGCAGTGAATGCAAATTGTGCAGGATATTTTGTTTTTAAAAAATAACATTTCACTATAGACTTTTTTAACATGATTTTTTGCTATGTAAGCTTTGTGGAGCAATGGAACTAGGCTGCTGTTTGTTGATAACTTTTGGGGTAGACTTTCTTTTCAGACACAAGTTTGTGGTGTGTGTGGATTTTTTTTTATAAATCCTGAGCAAATGGGGGTGTGCAACTCTTTCTAATGTTTCATTTTTTGATTTTTCTATCTCTCAATCCAATCTGTTTGTAAGCTTGTTGTTCAAACATAAAAATAGTGAGATTCTGGCCTCCAGTACAAGCCCTGATGACATTGCGTACTTAATAACATTATTATACAAAATGATACAAAATTGCATAATTTGCATCTGTTTCTATGCAGATGTGAATGATATCATATGCAGAATTTCCATACTGATCTAATGCTGTGCATGATGTCATTTGCCCCTTTTGCAGCCTTTGTTGATGTCTGTGCAGGATGTGGACTGTTTACACTCCTGCAGGAGCATAATAAATAAGTAAATCAATAATGTCCTCTGAGAACATCAGTTCCAAGCAATGCACACTCTGCATTAGACATTCATAAATGCAACATCCCAAACTGGTATTGCACTGCTAAAAGCACTTTTTACTCATTAGCAAACAGACAGTCACACAATGCAGCTTGAGGATCATTTTCAAAGGCAGACCCAAATACAATACAGTTAAGTAGTCTATCCTCAAAATGATCAAGGGCACGGATCACTATTGCTAACTGACAATAATATGCATATGTAGTTTTATACAGACAGTAAATTGAACAGATCTAAATAATGCTCTTCCCTGGTTTGTATATTATACATCAGAAGAATCTTCTTCCCTGGTTTGTATATTATACATCAGAAGAATCCTGTACATCGGACATTTACATTCATTATTTTTCATTCTAAATATGTTCCGGGCAATCAGCAGAGATAGGTCTCAGCAATATTTTGGAAACTGGGCAGATCTTGTTCATTTGATGACTTGCTAAGCTGCTTCTATGAAGGTTGATATTCATTCTCTCCCTTTTAGAGATATGCATACATATCCATTTTAGAAGCATTAACACCCAAAGTGTTCATTTCTGTACTTGAAGCCACATCTATTTCCATCGTGCCATCTTTCTAGAAACTGTATTTCAGGTTTCTTCCCTATGATTAACATGGAGCTTTGAGAACTATGGTGAAAAGTCATCCAATGCTTGTCATCAGCTGAAAAGGATCCAAGGGTCATTGTTTATTTCCAAAGGTAGCTGTTTATCATGGATCATGCTCCCTTGCACTCAGATGGATCAAAAGCAAGAGTCTTAAAAAGCTATCTTCACTTTTGCCCAAATGGTAGAGCTCACATTCTTCCTGCTCCATAAATGTTTGGAGGGTGACATACTGATGAAAGAATAGCAGATAGCTCATGAGATATTTAACCTCTCTCCCAATTACAGGTAGTTCTTGACTTACAACAGTTCATTTAGTGATCATTCAAGATACAACAGCACTGAAAAAAAAAGGAACTTATGACATTTTTTTCACACAACCGTTGCAACATGTCCACGGTTAACGTTATCAAAATTCAGACGCTTGGCAACTGACTCATATTTATGCACATATGAGGCCACGTGATCACCGTTTGCGACTTTCTGACAAGCAAAATCAATGGGGAAGCCAAATTCTCTTAACAACTATGTTTCTCAGTTAACAACTGCAGTGATTCACTTAACAACTGTGGGAAGAACTGTTGTAAAATGGGACAAAACTCATTTAAGAAGTGTCTCATTTAGGAACAGAAATTTTGGGCTCAATTGCGGTCATACGTCAAGGCCTACCTGTATGTTATTATTGTTGGAGATGAATCAAATATTGTACTAGCACTGATGATATTGCCATGTTTGGTGATAAAATGTCTACAAAGAAACCAACCAAGCTCAGAGATCACCAAGGACCCAAGTTCAACCCTGAGCTATAAATATCATTTTCTATGAATCAACTAATTGTGGGCTTACCAGTATTCTGTGCTGAATAGATGAAGTAAAAAGAATGTGCAACCTTTTTTCCTTAATTTTTTGGAGTAGTCTGGTGGAAAATGAATGGATGGCTTACAAATTCAGATGCTACAGGCCTCCATACCATCCCTTAAAATTACCCATCTCCACTATCCTTAGCTTTGCCCATTTTTTGAGTTGTAGCCATGAAAATGTTGTGAAGTCCTCAAACCAATCTTGTGCTTGATTGGCTTGAGCTAAAAGAACTAATTGTACTCCATTTGTAGGTATGACAATATTATTCACTCAGTGCACTGCATTCAAATATAATGCTCTCTTCTAATGTTGGCAGAAAAGCTGTCTGGTGCTACTGCAGGGATGAGCAAGGCGATTTGACAAGAATAATAATAATAATAAAAATGAATTATTTCTATTACTCCAGGAACATTTTGTAGAAAGGTTATATGTCTGAAATTCCTGACAGCAATGTCAAACAAGAAAAAGTCAAAATGTTTTTTTAGAACAACAATCCTATTGCTTTAGTGAAAAACAGATTACATTCCTGGTTTTATGCTTGCTTTTGAATTAGGCAGCTTTAACAACCAGGCATGTGTTTGATTTATGACTTATTTTTGTAAGATGACTGATGATGATGATTATTTTTTACAAAGAGATAATCTAAGGCATTGATTTTTTTTTTCTGAAGATCAAGGCTATCTTTTAGTGGTGTGCTAAAGAGCACTCTTTTGGGACAGAATGGGACAAAGAGCAGATTGAATTTTCATAAAAATTAATTCATTATTTACAACCAGTCCCAGTGTATTTAATAGTTTCCTCTTTTTAATCATTTTGAAAGGATAATTTGCAATTCTTTCAGGAGCTCAGTTTTCGAAGCTTGTCCCTGCTTCCATGGGCTCCGAAGGTGCTCTCATGAATGAAAGAGATGTAAAAATAATATTCAGAAGGATTTCTGAGGATTTAAAGTCCTTGGCTTCCAATCTGATTTGATGAGATCACTTAGAAGCAAATGAAATACATTATCCCCTATCAGGCATTCCAATGAATGCTTGTAATTTTTTTTCATGTTATACTGTTTAAGATGCTAGATGTATATTGCAAAATTTAGAGCCCTTCCAGATGATGTTTTCTTTGCAGTTTGTGTTTTGGTTGCAATCTCTTAAGTTTGGATTTCTCTTACCTGACATTTTTTTTTTTAAAAAAAATGATGCTCACATTAAAATGTCTATGTGTTTCGGTGCACATGTTCTCCAAATATATTCTTTTTTCTTTATTGTCTGCAATGTTGATCAAATTGGGTGGTTAAATAGTCAAAATGGCAACCATAATGGTGTTATGGTTGATGTTCTCCCCTCCCCCCATGCTCAACCCCCACACTTAAACACATCTGTACAATTTGTCTTTGATGTGAAATATTTTTGAAGATCTATACAAATAGTCCTCAATTTACAGCTACAATTGGGACTGGATACAATGTGGTCATTAAGTGGATCACACTCAGTTTTATGGCCTTTTTGTTGGGGTCTATAAGCAAATCTGCTTCGTCTATTGACATTGCTTGAGAGGAGCCGTGGTGGTGCAGTGGTTAGAATGCAGTATTGCAGGTGAATTCTGCCCACAGCCTGGAGTTCGATCCTGACCGGCTCAAGGTTGACTCAGCCTTCCAAAGTTGGTAAAATGATGACCCAGATTGTTGGGGGCAATGTGCTGACTCTGTAAACCACTTAGAGAGGGCTGTAAAGCACTGAGAAGCGGTATATAAGTCTAAGTGCTATTGCCATTGCTATTGTGACCCTCTCCTGATCATCATGGTTCCTCATGTATTTAATCTAAGATAAACAAAAACAAAAATAAAAGCCCAGTATTCTTAATCATGTGGCTTTCAAGATTCCCTGCCCTTTGTAGTAAGGTGGGGAATCTTGAAAACCATATGATTTAGGATAATTAGGATAATTCTTCCCATTATCCTAATGCTATGGCTTAAAAATATGGTTTAGTAGGATATGTTTACTAGAACTGGAATCTCCAGGAATTATTAGTCTAAAAGAAGCAGAGAGAGAGAAAAAGAGGGTTATGTCGCACTTACACAACACTCTTACTAACCCAGTTACTGCATTAGCCCATTTTCTGGTTTTTCACAGTACACTGAACCACAAAATAACAGTGGCGGGTGGGGAGAGGGTTAGCACAACATACTGGAGGCTAAGCCATGCTTGATGTTAACCATTCTTAGTATGCTGTTAGAATGCTAAAAACATGCAATATTCCTAAAACTCTGCCTTTTTGCAACGCTGCTGCAATGTGATAGATTCAGAGAGAGGGAAAGAGAGAGAAGGAAGGAGGGAGAGGGAGGGAGAAAAGCAGTGAAAAGCAGATGAATCAAAGAATTCAGATGATTCTCTATCCTTTTAGCTATTAATGATGAATTGCATAACAAGTGCTGTGAGGTTGTGGGCTTTGCCACATCTCTCTTCACTGTGTTAAATATTAATGGGACGTGCTCTTTTAGAGGTATTGTTCAACTGCCTGGATACCACGCAGCCAATCACCATCAGACATGTTGCCATGGAAGCAATATCACTGATTCATTTCATTTACAATGAAATCCACACAGCACTTTGCTAAATGGATCTATAAAAATGAATCATATAAACGGCCAGCAAATGGTCCTTGGTATTTGTTGCCTGCTGTCGTATGTGTCTTCTCCCCACCGTAGGTTTTAAAATGAATTTGTTTTTCCAGAGTTGTTCAGTGACGGATTGGAAAATTAATTTTGCAAATGCAAATTCCTCGCAGCCCTTGTCGCATTTCCTGACCTTTAAACTTTATGCTGTGGGGGCCATTTGATTGTTCCTTTCCCCCCCCCAAGTATTCATAACACTATTTTGGGAAGAACAACAGTTCATACTGGCCGTCCCTTTACTCCAGGGTTGCAGTTGCTTTGGGTGACACACCAACATTTTAAAGGAAGCCCCTTTAATAACATCCATGTGTTTTTTTTCTCTGTGCTTAATCACACCTTTGTTGTGTCCCTAATTAAACCAAGCACAATTTTGATTTGAGAACACATTTGAAGGGGTTTCTCGGAAAGGGCCTTGGTGGAATTACAGACATTTAGTTCCTTGCTGCTATCTTTGGGTAAACAAGGAACTGAGTGCTAATGTAAAAAGGGAAGAAATATAAATCAAAGCTGCCTCTTTTGATTTTAACCAACAATAGAATGGATGCAAAGGACACCCACATTTTGCAAATGCATGAAATCAAATGCTATGTAGAGCTATCATTAGGAAAAGGCTAAAAAGAAAAAGGAAAGGGAAACTCAGGGAGAAATTTCAGCAACAGCACTTAAACTTATGTACCGCTCCATATTGACTTACAGCCCTCTTTAAGCGGTTTACACATTTACACATTTAAGCGGTTTACACATTTACACATTGCCCCCCACAAACTGGGTCCTCATTTCACCAACCTTGAAAGGATGGAAGGCTGAGTCAACCTTGAGCTGGTCAGGGTCGAACTCCTGGCAGTCAGCAGAATTAGCCTGCAATATTGCATACTAACCACTGTACCACCATGGCTTTCCAAATAATCGATTTGGAAAAGTCTGGTTTCTTTTTCCTTTTACTAGGTAGGGACTATGATTTTACCGTAGGATTGAAATTGCAGATGGTTCAGTTAAAGCTGTGATTTCTTTAAATGTGGTGCATTGAAGATGCATTATCCACTGAGTCTTGCTATCTTTTCTGCAGTTCTGTTCATGATTACTCCATTGACCTACAGATCTGGATTAGACAACTCCCGACAGCAAAGGGTTAGGAGTTATGTATTCCCCTGCTGCAATCCACTGATATACATAATCCTCAATTTACAACCATTTGTTTAGCAACTATTTGAAGCTACAATGGCACTGAAAAAGGTGATTTACATCCAGTCCTCACACTTAAGAGCCATGGTGGTGCAGTGGTCAGTATTGTAGGCTTTTTCTGCTGACTGCAGTTCGGCAGTTCAGCAGTTCGATTCTCATCGGCTGAAGGTTGACTCAGCCTTCCATCCTTGCAAGGTCAGTAAAACGAGGACCCAGATTGTTGGGGGCAACATGCTGACTCTGTAAACCTGCTTAGAGAGGGCTGTAAAGCACTGTGAAGCAGTATATAAATCTAAGTGCTATTGCTATTTCTATTATGACTGTCATAATATCCCCACAGTCATGTGAACAGAATTTGGGCACCCTTGGCAACTGGCATCCATTTATGATGGTTGCAGGGTCCTGAGATTATGTGATGGCCATTGGCAAACTTCCCAACCAGTTTCTGACAAGCAAAGTCATTGAGGGAAACTGGATTCGCTTAACGACTGCATGAGTCACTTAACCAACTGCAGTGATTTGTTTAGCAATTGTGACAAAAAGGTCCTAAAATCGAGCATGACTGACTTAATAACAGCCTGGCTTAGCAACAGAAATTCTGGACCCAGGATACAAATACCCTGTATCATGATATCGTTGTGCAAACGACATGAATGATGTCCCAAATGCCCTCCGCATCATGATGTCCTGATGTCCCAATGCAAATGATCTAATCTACATTATCTGGCATCATTATAGCATCATTGCCTCTACTGGACACTGATGTACAGACAGCCTGCTGTCCAAATAATGCTAAACTGTTTGAAGAATACAAATGATTTGACTCTCAACATCTCATGTGTGAACAATTTATTTATGATATTCATCTCAAGCCTCCAGATCATCCGACAGTGATGGGAGAGAACACATTCATAGGCTTCTCTGAAGATGCACAGGAAAAAGATCAAGTCTTAACTAGATCTGCTTTTTCCAGTCTATGCTGTCTTGGGAATGGTGATTCCCAGAACTATTACCCCCCTGAAAGCAACTGCATTGGTTTATGTGAAATCTGGGTGGTTTGCATCACTGAGAACATTAGCTCGATACAAGAATTTTGGCTGTACCCAACCAGGAATGTTTCACCCATCTCCTGGCTTAAAAACACATGCCTGATATCATCCTTGAATTCTTTTTTAGAAATGTCTCTTCTTTTTCGGCATAACAAGAAAGATGTAAACAAGGCTTGAAGCTGTCGTTTGACTTGGCAGTATAATCCTGTTGAGTTTATGCTGTGCTTGAGGCAAGCTCCAGACGCTGTTTGTTTGAAAGGGTTAGATGAATGATGCAAAACAGCCTCCGCATGAGGCTTAATGAATGAAAAGTGACTGGAGTAGCTCCAGGTGCTCCTTGAAAATGGCAGACAAGACACTCCATGCAAGGCTGAAAGATTTTGGGTACAGAGGAAGTTTCTGATGGATCTTCACTCATCAGGGTTTCCTTGCTGAACTCTGAGGAGAGAACCAGCCAAGCTCTTGAAGTCATGGCGGTAATCTTGCATGGGGCTGCAACTCACCCGATAATTATAAGGTTGTTATCCTTCCTGTAAACATTTCAAAGGTCTGTTTTCCCCCGTAAAGTAGGAAATTAAAAAACCCAATAACATAATAATGCACTAACTTGTTCTATTTGTATGCATATATATAAAGAGAAAGCATTGTTCCTGAGAAGGAAGGAAGAAAATTCAGCACAATAGCATTGCAGTTATAAAAGTTGGAATGAATTGAATAGCCTCCAACTTTAGTACCCAATCAGCAAATTCTTCAAGGTAATATGTTTTCAGAAAAATAAAAACAAAAGGAAGGAAGGAAGGAAGTAAACACATACTGTTTTGGCTGCCATATTTGAGTGTTCATATTACCTATGTATGAGGTCTATGAAACCTTGTTCTCTAGATATGGATTGTAGTAAGTGACCAAACTAAGTTGCTCTTGGTTCTTCACCAAAGAAAACTAAGCAGAGTCAATCTTGGTTAGGACTTGGATGAAAGGCTAGCAGGAAATTCCAGTCTTGCAGACTAAACACAAACATTAAAAAATATCCTGGAAGAAGTTGATGATAGACCATTTCAACGTTGTCAGGAAAACTACGCAGACAGGCCCATGTAATATTCAGGATTTGAATTTGACTCAAGGAGCTGAACTTGAAACCTAGGAGTTGCTGCATATAAGTGAGAAGTGTCTAAAGAAAGATTTTGAATGGTTATCTCCTGACCACCTTTCCTTCATGCTACAGAGCAGAGGGAGATCAAAGGAGGTGATCAAAGATCATCTCCATCAACAGATCATCTGCTCTAAACTGCTTACATGTCTCATGGCCAACAGTGCTTCCATTTCGCTAGGGTCCTTTTTTTACCTCAGCAGATTAGGTTTATATGCGTCTGTCATGGTTCCGACAGATGAAACTCTTCAAGGAACTTCGAGCCGCTGTTTACCTTAAAGAATCTTTATATGAGTAGCATAGCATTGGCACTAACATAGTTGAAGCCAAAAACTAAGTTCCTCTCCCCTGAGCACATAGTATCAAAGCACAAGTCCCTCCTCCCAATTAACAGTCATAAATCACATTCTCCAATTAGTTTGAAATGCAGGCTTCCCCTCCAGTTCTCCAGCCTGCCAATTCTTATCATCTCTTATTTCAATAACCTTGGTTCTCACACTAGTTTCAGTATTGTTATGTCTAGCTATACTCTCATGCCCATTCCTACCCCTCAGCATCATCTAACTCTAATTCTAAGAGTAAAACATAAGAAGAAAAGGGTTGCGTCTCCATCTGTTGCCAAAGCAAAAACATCCGACTGACAGCGTCACTTTCAAAAATGATTTCTGTGATTCTCCGCAACACACTCCAATCTCCATTCCTTTGTGTGGCTTATCTTTTGGGTCAATTTTTTTCTCAAGCACAGCAACTCTAGACTTTATATATCAAATGGACCTTGGCAATAAGAATTGCCTTGTAAAAATCAAAATATCATATTCCAGAATTCTGCCTTACCATCTATCTATCTATCTATCTATCTATCTATCTATCTATCTATCTATCTATCTATCTATCTATCTATCTATCTATCTATCTATCTATCTATATCTATCACAGACATGTCAAACACAAGGCCCGGGCCGGATCCGGCCCGCAAAGTGGTTTCATGCGGCCCGCGAAGCCATCCTGGAAACAGTGAGGGAACGGCCCCCACTGCTTTGGCCCTGGCTCAGAGACCCTCCTTCTGCCAGAGACCCTCAGATCTGTCCCACTCCTGCCCAGGCCCCCATAGGCACCCTTGATGCGAACGATGTAGAGCTGGCCACGCCCACCCAGTAAGCCATACCCACTCTAGCCACACCCACCCAGGCCACGCCCACCCGGCCCGCTGAGGGCACCCACAATGCTGATGCAGCCCTCAATGAAATTGAGTTTGACACCCCTGATCTATCACATTCAGAAACCATCCATCTTCTTTAAAGAGGGACTCTGTGTGGTGTACATATAAAATGTTAAAAACAGAAGACAAAGGAACTTAACTTTTGGGTTGATTCCCTTAATTTGGGATGCTACATTTATCTTATGATCCAGGACCAACTAAACACCTATCTTTTATTAAGTCCTTATGTGACTCTAATAGCTTTTTAGTACTTCTGCTTGCTTGCTCAGTTTTAGATCATTTCTTCTATTAAGAAATTTCAGTTCAGGGGGTCTGAACTCTTTAATTGCACAACAAATACTGATGTTTAACTCCATAGTTTCAGAACTTCTCCTCTGTACTATTATTTTCTTCCAGCAGACAATTGTGGTTTTTTTTTTTTATCACTCTCCATATTTGTTTCAGATAGTTTCAAGTGGCAATTGAAAAGCTGAGCATTGACTGACCTATTCTGGTCTATTGCTTTCAATGTAAGCAATGATTTCAGTTAAAATAAATGTTCAATTTGGCAGTACCCATTGTCAAAGCTCAATTCATGCAGCAGCAATCAAAGGAAAATTAAGATTGAGTGCTCTTTTTTTTATGAGAAGTTGCATAAATCTAGGTGAAGTTTTGATCTTCATGAACACTTAAGGGGAAAAAAAACACCACCACACAAGGCCAAAACACCCAGATAATTCTAGATTTTATTTAATCTGCTCAGCTGTGTGCTTTTACGGAAGCGTACAGTATAAGAAAGCATGTAAGAAAGACTTTGATGGAAGCAGAGATGGAATTATATATGAAAGAACTGAAAGCATTAAATGTCCTCATGTTTTTGGCAATTGGTCTTCTGAGACAAAGTTCCATTTAGCTTTAGTATTACTAATGATAGCTCTGTCATCCAGGAATCAGATTTTTTTTAAAAAAATTACTAATAGCTGCTTTCTTTCACAGGTTATCTGCTGAAGGCAATATGCCAACAGTAGATTGGGTCATTTTTCCCCCCTCTTTGTTTCATGAGAAACAAAGAAATTGTCCAGGATGGTTTTTTGGGGAAGGGGCATCCCATTGCCTCCTTCAGGGTCAGTGGAACTACCTTGTCCCTCAAAGAATATGTCACTAGATGTGGACCCAACCACATGTCACTTTCCAACCACCCTTCAAAAGCCACAAGGAACATGGATCCAATAAACAGGTGGCCACCATCTCAGGAATCCAATCTAGTTCCTCAGGGGTCATGGACTCATCCTATTTAAACTTGCAAGAATGTTCCTCAGGTACTTGACAGGACTTGCCCAGTTGGAGTCCAGTTCTAAATAGATGTAAAGGTAAAAGGTAAAGATGTCCCTGTCGGTTTTACTCTGCTAGTTAAAGCTGACTTTAGGGGCGGTGCTCATCTCTGTTTCTTTAACCTATTGAGCCAGCATTGTCCAAAGACATTTCTGTGGTCATGTGGCCAGCATGACATCAACTGCAGTGTAAGAGTATACGGTGAAACACAGAACTTTCCCACCAAAGTAGTACCTATTTATCTACTTGCATTTACATGCTTTCGAGCTGCTAGCTTGGGAGGATCTGAACAAATGATGGGAACTCACTCTCTAAATAGATGTGAGTGTATTAATTCATTAATTTTTATAGCCACCCATTTCAGTCAATGACTCTGGGTGGCTTACAATATACATATATACAGTATATTACAACTCAAAATACTGAAGCCATTTTAAAACAAAAAAAAACATCCAACATAAATACATTTTGCAGCTGAGCTACTTGGCCAGTTAGCCATATAGCCTGGAAATGGGGCCGTTAACACATTCAGCACCCCAGGGTCGAGAACATGGTCAGGTTTTTACGGCCTTATAAAAGGCTCACAGGATCGGAACCATTCTAATCTCTAAAAGGAGGATGTTCCATAGAGTAAGGGGCCACTGTGGGAAAAGCTCGTCTTCTGGTCCCCCTCAGCCAACATTCTTTGATGGACAGGATTTGCAGCATGCCCATTCTGCTCAACCTACTTGGATGGGTAGACACCCTGAGAAAAAGAGACCATCAGGTAGTTGCATGTCTGTATAGCAGCCCTACAAATGAACCTGCAGCTTGTTCCTACCCAGCAAGGAATGAGTCAACTTGAACAAGGTTGCTAGGTGACTCCCTGTGAACAAGATAAGAGCAGAGAAATAATTATATTTCATCACTCTTATCACCACAATGTAATGGTACTTGTACTTTGTCAGATTTACTCTTCATCTTTCTCCAAGGGGCCCTTGTTGGAGCTTCTCAGATCACCTATGCATTCTCTGGGACTGACAGAAAAGAGTCTGCATAGGAACAATCCAACCTCAGGCCCTCATCCTGTGCCTATTCCAGGATGCAGCTATGACCTTGGTCCAAAAATCCTTCTGGAATGTCAGTAACAAACCCTATTTCTATGATTGGCAAACCAGCAAGCAATCAGAGTGTGATCTGACCACGTCAAAGGACTGATGCTAATGTCCTCCACTTCCAGATCATGTTACAACCACTCCCAACCCAAAACCTAAATTTAGTGTGCAACACTTGGTATTTTATTTTATTTATTTTATTTATATTTATATACTGCCCTTCTCCCAAAGGACTCAGGGCAGTGAACAGGGCTATATATAAAATACAGAATACAAAAATTAAAAAAGAATTAAATAAGAGCCCAAGATAAAACAGTAGAATAAAATAAAACCCATAATAAAAGCCCCAACCCATCCCCCATCAGACCAGGCCGGCTTGTTCAAATAGATAGGTCTTTAGATCGCGTCGGAAGGAGCGAAGGTCAGGTGCCATCCGGAGCTCAACCAGCAACTGATTCCATAAAGCCGGGGTGCCCACAGAGAAGGCCCTCCCCCTGGGAGCCACCAGCCGACATTCCCTGACCGGCGGCACCCTGAGGAGGCCCTCTCTGTGGGAACGCACAGGGCGGAGGGAAGTAGACGCCGGCAGCAGGTGATCCCCAAGGTACTCCGGACCCATGCCATGTAGGGCCTTGTAAACCATCATCAGGTATGTTTTGGTCCTCAGCTGGCTGGGCCGGGATGGTATAGGGGCACCCCTATCTTCCTTCCATGCCTTGCAAATTCAAACATAAGAAAACAATTTATGAATGATTTCTCCCATGGCTGTGTTCAAACCTAGGGAACTCCACCTTTCTATTTGTCCTGAAGACAAAGCTTTTCCATCAGGCCTGGAGCCCATATGAAGCCATATTTGAGGGATTGTCACAGAGAGGAGAGGATTGACCTGTTCTTCAAAGCACTGGAGGGCAGGACAAGAAGTAATGGGTGAAAGCTTATCAAAGAAAGTTCCAATGTAGAACTAAGGAGAAAATTCCTGACAGAACAATTAATCAGTGGAATGACTTGCCTTCAGAAGTTGTGGGTGTTCCATCACTGTTGGTTTTTAAGAAGAATGATGGACATTTGTCTGGAATGGTATAGGGTCTCCTTCTTGAGCAGGGGGTTGGACTAGATGACCTCCAGGACCTTTGCTACTCTGATATTCTGCAATGTTTATATTGTATTGTTTATGAGCTATGGCAGTGATGGCAAACCTTTTAGAGACCGAGAGCCCAAACTGCAACCCAAAACCCACTTATGTATCTTCAGGTGCTGGGTGGGTGTGACCCATTGGGTGGGTGTGGCCCATTGGGTGGACGTGGTCCACTGAGTGGGCATGGCTGCGGTGGTAATGGCAGACTTGGTGGGACTAAAAAGTTCAATCAATCAATTCCAACTTTGCAAGATCTTTTTTTTTCCCACGAGAAGTTGAAATTGATTGATTGATTGAACCTTTTTTTTTTTTTTTTTTGCACATGGCGGCGGAGGCCTAAAGCGAAAAAGATTTATAAAACCCAGCTGAAGGCCTAGGACTGGGGCAAATGACGTGCGTGCCCACAGAGAGGGCTCTGCGTGCCTCCTGTGACACGCGTGCCATAGGTTCGCCACCATGCAGCTATGGATTGCACTCTCCCACTTTTTATGTTTTATGTTTAATTATTTTCAGTGTTTTACTTTTGTTTTTAATGGTTTGTTGTTTTTTGTTCTAGCTAGTGATTTGTATATTATTGGTACGTGGTTTACTTTGGATTATTTGTAACTTTTTTACCTCATGCATGAGAGATGGGAGGTTATACAAATTGGATAAGCCAATAAATAATAAATAAATAAATTCTCAAATCTTCATTCCTCTCCCCATTTCCTGTTTCTACAGCTATCTCAGGTGTGTCCATAGGGCAGCCTCTACTTAATTCTGTGTGGCTTCCTTTTACTTATGTCTTTAAAAAAAACCAAAAATATCTGAGAGGCCTGGAAGCTGGATGTTTATTTAAGAATCGATCTGCTTTCTAAGTAAGAGAGAAAAAAGCGAAGCAAACCAAGGGAGGGAGAGAGGGAGGGAGAGAGAGAGAGAGAGAGAGAGAGAGAATAGTTAAATTCTTCACCAGGCCTTTCATGTTTTGCTCTGTTGTGTTTTGTCCATTAAAGGTAAAGGTTCAGCAAACCCAAACTCCAATTTTATTTTTGAGATGAGAATTTAATTAGTTAAATGAAAACCAGTGATCCAGTTTATCAGTTCAAATGGGGGCCTCATGATGGGATGGCACCGGAGAAATGGCTGATGGTTCCCCATAGAGAATAGAATGCAACAGTGCCAGTTTAATCAATCTATTGCCACTCTTGTGTGTTTGGATCATTGTCACTGCTGTGATTTTTAGCAGCCTTCCAAAAAGCCCTGGCTGATAATTCCCTCCCAGCATGACTTCCGTACTCGGCTACATTTGAAGAGCTCAAGACTTCTCTAGCTGTAGTCTCCTTGAAAAAAGATAGGCCTCCTAGCCTTTTCATAATGTAGCTGAGAGAATTTTAGAGCAGGTCAAAGGTAGAAATTCTGTCTTAAGCCAGTCCCCAAGGAAGGGCTTCAGGATTGCTTCCTAAATACTGAATCCCTTTTAGGTTTACTTAGATGTTGTATGGAGCAACACAAGGTGTCTATTCCAGCATTTCTCATCAAGATGTTCTCAAGTCCAGTTTGAGCTGGACTGTTGTTTGAATGTATCCAAAATCATGAGAGTGGATATAAAGCAGACATGTCAAACTCGCGACGTCACGTGACGTCGTGCAACGTATCGGGGCAGTTTTGCCATTGCTGACAATGGGGTGGGTGCGGCTTCCATGTGACGCATCCGGCCCATGAGCCAGCAGTTTGATACCTCTGATATAAAGGATCTGAGTTCCATGCATGTCTGCAAAGAGAAAATAACAGATGGTGGTGCAATTCTGTAGACCAGGAATAGACAGTGTATAGTGTAGCAAATGTTGTTGAACTACCAATCTTGGACTCTCTCCTGAACTTTTTTTCCCTTCTTTTTATGACCCTGTAATCCCTTTGATCAGGGCAGAGTCAGCACCTGAATGAGCTGAGCATTTACTGGGTGGATGCCCTTCCTGACGTTTACGTGGAGTTCGCAGCAGATATTTTCTCATTGCATCCTGCTGCAAAGTCTGCATAGCCATTAGGAATGGTGTCTGGTTAGCATACGCTCAGTTCGATTCAGTTGCTCTGACTCCACCACGATAAAAAGGATTACAGGATTGTAAAAAAAAAAAAAGCCAATTAACTCTGGAGAAGGCCAAATCAATACTAAAAGAGAAAATCGGGGATATAGATCATCAAAATATCACCAGTGCACTTGGATTCTATTGTCAAATGTATTTACCACAGGTATCTAACAATCTAACCCTAAGCAAGCATAGATTCATTTCCTAATGCCTGTTTTTATGCCCTCCCATCAGCATTACTGGCAAGAAAATTTCACGGGACTTCTTAATTTGCAGAGACTTTGCCTTTGTGCAAACCAAGGGGGGGGGGGCGGATAGAAATACTTAATTATGTCCTTATATAGTGTTTTTTTATGATGCCCCAAGACATGCTCTGATCCCTCCAATTGTTTCCAAATCCAAGGGCCACACTGATAAATTTTATTTTTATTATTTTTTTAAGGGGTGCTCATCCCAAACTCACATACCAGGTGGTCAAATATCTTCGTCAAGTTATGCAACTTTCTTCCCCTTTCCCAATAACAAATTATTTTTGTCAGGATACTAGAATAGCAGAGTTGGAAGGGACCTTAGAGGTCTTCTAGTCCAACCCTCGCTTAAGCAGGAGACCGTATACCATTTCAGAGAAATGACTGTCCAGTTGTTGTTGTTGTTTTTTTAAAAAAACTATTTCTCTCTCTCTCTCTTTTTATACTGTAAGGGCTGCTCAAAGACAGAAGGAAAGATATTTGAATTTTTTGAACTACAACTCTGAGTCTTCCTTACCACTGGCCTGGAGGGAAATGACTGTTGGCAATTGTGGTTTAGCAACATCTGGAGAATGTGGCTTAGACCATTTACCAGGTTGGGAGGATTACAAATCTCACTCAGAAAAGGCGTTTTCTGATGCATCTCCAGTTAGAGAAAGAATTAACGAGCCCTCAGCCAACATTTAGCTCCCCTCCCCTTCTTTCTGATACTTTTATCTCATTTCTTTACCACAGAATTCTTTCACCCTTTTTCAACAGCACATATCACCTCCGTTCCCCAGAGTTCTCTATATGAAAGGTGCAATGAGCACTATTCACTTTGAATTCCGTTGTTTTGTTTGAAATCAGGAAAAAAACACACCTAACACACTCATAATTGCAAAAGGACAGCAGAGATGTTTGCCCTTTGCTTACAGCAACAGATCATGTAATATTCAGTTGGGATGTGGTAGAGAGAACACTGTTGGTCCAACTAGCATAACATCAAGAATGGATTTTCCACCCCCAGAAAATCCTATACAATGTTTACATATTAAATTTAAAAAGGAGGGGGAAAAAGGCAACTGTCTGTTTATCCCCTATTGCGTTTTATACGCCTAAGTGGCAGAAATGGTGAAGGGAGGAAGAGATAAGAATTGGCAAACGAGAGAAGCAGTGTCATGGCATCACGACAAATTTGTGTACCTTTTTTAAGGCGCACCATGTGGTCTGGATGTTTAAGATCCCTGAAGTTGCATCAGTGCACCACTGTTTTTATCCTTTGGACAAAACCCTCTAGACTTGTCCACAGCCCTGCTAATCAGTCAGGATACATGACAGAGAAAAAAATAGGAGTGAAATGCACCATCTTCCCCCTGTCTGTTAAGGTTGTCTTGTCCCTTTTAATATGGAAACAAAAGACCAAAACATCTCCTCACCTACAATCAATAGTTGGATAAGCAGAGATTAACATCATACTAGACTAGACCAACAATCAAGCTGTAAACAATACCGCAATCAAGGAATACAAACATAGACAAACAAACAGTAAACAACAGCTTATTCAAGGAACCAACAAGAACACTCTCACAAATACTGACAGGGCAAACCAGCTGTATATAAACAGAGACCAAACACTATTCCCTTTTAGTACTGATGATGTTACCTAGCTGGGTAAAGAAATGTCTGCAAGAAAACCAAGCTCAGAGAGCACTAGGAACCCCACAGTGTCTGTAGCAGAAGCAGACCTTTTCACTGAAATAACCAGCTCACATTTGTAGGCATAGTATTAGTCATAGAGGCAATTTTCAACTCAATTTCATTTCAGTTTTGTTTAGAACATAATGCCTAATTTCCATTAGTATAGTACAAGACAAAACCCGCCAATACCAAGCTGTCAAAAAACAAATCCATAAATCACACACACAATTGGACTCCCCAAGCATTCTGGCCAAGAGGTTTGGGACCATCCAATTTTCAAGGAAGCTCTTCCATAGAGCAGGCTATGCAACAGAGAAGTGATGCTGCCTTGGTCCCAAAAGATGACACTTTTTAAGAAAGAGGTCATGGGGTGTTCCCATCCTGTTGGACTGGGGGTACAGGCAGATTATTTTTATTTGTCTGTATTTGATCCCAAATCGCTTGCTTTAGTGTTTCACCTTACCAAGCAGCATAAATACAGTAAATAGGTCACAGTGTGTGTTTCCTCATTAGTCTTCTCACAATGTTGTGGACTGCTTCTACCATTGTTGAAGACTTTTTCTGTGAATAAAGTACTGGGTTCCTCTGCCATACATTTGTTCATTATTATTATATGTTAATGATATAAGTATTTTCCCATTTTAAACATCAGTCTAAATCTTGTGAGATCATCAGATTCAATCTATGTGACCTCAGCCATTATCCTAGAGCTGACTCTCGCCAGCAACTATTATTTAAGAATGACAGTGGCTCGGTCCTTACATTTCACTGAGGCGTAATGCAGATTGTTTGACTTTTTGTGTTGTGTAAATACAGTGAGAGTACTGTATTTACACAACACACAAAGCCCCATTCTCTCAACTGTCTTGTGGGCACATTTCATTGGCACTGTGAGACTCTCTGGGCTCTCATTTGCCTTTTAAGAGGGCAGCCAGAGGTCCAGAAACACTATTGAGCAAGGAAGAGTTGACCTCAGCAATTACTAATGCTGACCTTTAGGTTGGTAAGAGTGTGTAATTGGTGGTAATTAGGCTAAAATGGAGTTGGGTAGTTTGACTTCAGTATGTTGTGAGAACTTGGTCATTGTCTTAACATACTATGAAAAACAAATTGTTAGGTCACACTATAATGTATTTCTTTAGACCTAACATGCTATGAAAAAAGAACACGTTTTCTTTGTTATTTCAGGATTAGTGTTCATTGTATTCTCTGAGCCTACAATATACTTAACCAGGTCAATTAAAGACCTAGCAGATTAATTTCTACCATGTTATGCTCACTTAGATTTTTGTGGCTTAGACTACTATAGGAATCCAACCCACATGGTTAATCTGTAGTTCGAGGTATTGGGTAACCAGAGAAAAATGAATTAATTTGGTAACTTGTTAAGAGCATTGCATGAAAGTATGTGATGGAGCAAAGAAAGAAAAATGAGGTGGGAAAGTAAGAAGTAGAGCTGGGTTGAAATCAAAAGAGATAACTGTGAGTGAGAATCTGAAGAAAAAAGAAATGGATAGAAACAAGAAAGACTGCATGGCAATATTTTCATATAAGAATGGCATCTTAGGGGAAAAAATAACATTCCAGAATCTGCTCCAGTGAATATGTAGGTCCTTACTATGGTGCCAGGAGGGAAAAATAGTTGCATCCAAAAAGATGTGGGATGGCACTCTCTTGAGCAATATGATCTTCTGCTAGTAAGCTTCAGCTAGTGATACAGCCTCTCATTCCATCATCTACCTTGTGCTGTTGGTTGTCACTCTGGGGAATATTTTTTGGAGTGGGATTCACATTAATTAAATTACCCTAAAGGTATACAATAGCAATATCAACCACACTTAGACTTATATACCATTTCATAGTGTTTTACACCACTCTCTGAGTGGTTTACAAATGTCAGCATATTGTCCCCAACAATCTGGCTCCTCATTATGCTGATCTCAGAAGGATGGAAGACTGAGTCCACCTTGAGCTAGTCAGGATTGAACTCCTGACTGTTGGCAGAGTTTGCCTGCAATATTGCATTCTAACCCCTGTGCCACCAGTGACTACATGGCCTGATAATACCTATTCTTAAAGGTTGTTACTTACATGCAGCAGCAACTTTTTTCAGTCTTCTAAATACACCAGTTGATCCAGAACAGTAACAATTATTGCATCTTTTCTCTCTCTCACCTACTATACAGATGAACTTGTAGTTTTATTTTACTTGTGAAATATACCATCCAGTCGGGCTAAATCTATGATTTCTAAGATTCGTATTCAACAAGGCCAGCCAACAATGGTGAAATGTTCAGGAATCCCAATTCCCATTTCTTTGTGAAGGACTTCATTGGTACCTCCTTTAACTTGTGGGGTGAAGAATCTGTTGTCTTCAGATATTATTGAACCAAAACTCCCAACAATCTTAGCCAGTGTCACAATGTTTGGAGGTGTAGTTTGGCAGGACCTTGAAGGCCACTATTTCCTATGGTGATTCCACATTCTTCATCTAGAAGGAGTTTTAGAATTTCAATCAATTTGCATGAGATAACTATTGGAGACATTTAGAAATTCCAAACTGTATTAAATGATGCTTTGTTTTGCAAAATTTGATTAAAACAAAAGCTGCCAAATATCCTCATTTAGCATCACGTCTTTCATGTCTTTTCTAACAATTAAGACACCTGAGTTTTTGTAATTGATATACAAAATATTTTATTCTTGTTATGTTTTTGTTTAAAATGCACATCATTATGTTTTACAAAATTAGATCTACATTAATCATTGTCTATAAAAGGAAGCACTGTTTTCCTTCTGGGGCTATTCAGTCCACTAACAAATATTTCTTTTTGTATGCATCACATCCATCAAGACAACAAAAAATAGGCTTGCAATATACTGTAAGTAATTAGAAAACATTTTTTGAAAGCAGTAAGTTGGACAAATGCATCCCTTTACACTGTCTGTTTTGCCTCTTGCTTCTTTAACAGTGAGGGGAAGTTAACCTCAATTATTTCTTATTCATAATATAGAACTAATTTGAAATGAATAGCTCAGCCAGACTATGTGTTTTCTTTTCCAAATGTAACTGCCAGAAATCTGAACTCTCTCCGACATCTTTTAAAAGGTTGTTGTCAACTTGACAACACCTTGATGTACTCTTCATTTAATTATAAACTATTTTCATTCTACAAGCACTTAGTTATTTTCTCTTTCAAAACCTCAAGCTAATAAATGTCATTATCATTGTATCTTTGCTGTATTTAGCTTATGTTCAGTAGTAGATGTATTACAATTCTTTAAAAAAAAACATATTTTTTTCCTAAACAAGAAATATTGTCCCCTTTGTTCCACTTCTAGAAGTCATCATTTTAGGTGACACATTAACCCTCGATGTCTTTTTCTCTTTTGGGGGGTTATCTTAATATTTCCAAATGTCTGGTTTTTGCTTTTGTTTCTTTTTAAAACATGGAATCTGGTTTTAAAAAATATCGATGACTCAAGGAAAGGATAGAACAAGAAGTGCTACTGTACCAGAATTAGGGAGAAAGTGACCTTTAGGGAGAAGAATGTTTAATATTTCATGGATAACTTTGCAGGGAAATTGGAGTAAGCTGTCTTGAAGAAGACATTCCTAGAAGGGGTATCTTCTAGATGTATGGGTTTCAATTCCCAGAAATGCCAGAAACAACTGACATTGTGTACACTCAGGTCCATACATCTGGAAGTTGCTGAGGTTTGGAAGAAAAATATTGATTACTTATAGAATCATAGAATGAAGCTCATTGTGTATAATACTTGAAATTGTGATCAGAACAATTTTTGCATAGATGACTAAGTACCAGAGTATAACAGATATTCCTGCTAGCTATATTAACAACTGCATTTGCATAACATGCTAAACTTGAATAGTGTTAATCTTCATTAAGATTTGGGTCCTCTGCATATAATTGCAGCCCATTATTTAATTTATAATTCAATGTGTCATGAAAACCTAGAAATTGATCAACTATAAGTCTGTTCAGTGAATATTGTCAATAAAGTTCCTCCCTTCCTTCCCAAGACGTATCTAGGATAACTTGCCACGGTCAACTCGCTAACTTGCTGTAGGACAACTTGTTGTGGGAGGGTGAGTTGTCCTGTGCAAATTGACCGTGGCAAGTTGGCTATGATGAGTTGGTCCATTCCATCCCAAGAAAGACCTGAACAATGTTACTAAAAGCATGAAGATTAAGAAAAACCATTATTGAAATTCCTCAGGAAGAGAGAAATAGCTAGGAATTACTTAAGTGCAAGTAGGCACTTCAGAATATATTTTCATTTATAAGCCCAAAGGATCTGCACATTCCACTCCATGAAATTAAATCAAACTACTTGAAAGTCTTGTTCCTTGCATTTCCATTGAAAAAGAGTTGAGTCAAATATTGACAAAAAAAAATACATTTCAATTATCCAGGACTGCAAAAGAGTTGTCCTTCCATTGCTGAATAACAGCTACATTAACCAGTCCTTGGATTGATCGCAGAAAAAGGAGGATTGAACCAAGCTAATATTTGGGCAAAAGACCACTAGAAATCTTGAAGCAATAGACTAGGTTGAGAAGTAGAACACATCACTCAACAAGCAAGAGTAAATGACCTTAGTATTGTTGCTAAAACCAGCAACAACAGTCCAGGTAAAACATGTAATCATAGAGTTGGAAGAGACCTCAGAAGTCTTCTAGCCCAACTCCCTGCTCATGGCAGAATCCTCATACCATTCCAGTCCAATGATTGTCCATCTATTTTTGAAAGCTTCCAGTGATGGAGCACGTACAACTCCAGCAGGCAAGCGATTACACTGATTACATGTATCAGTGGAATAGCCTGTACATTACACGTATCAATGTACAGACATATGCATGTGTCTGTGAAGTCATTAGGAGTCAACTTTCATAATTATTTCTATAACTGTGTTTGTTATATCCCATGCTTGAAGTCATTATTCTTACAGTAAGTCTTATTATACTGATACATCCTAAATATGCTTTGGCCTATGTGACCAGATGCATGTCATTTATAAAAAGTAAGACATTCCCCCCAGATCTATTCCTCATGATCCTGTTTCCTAGTTTCAATGATCTCTGATGTCAAAATCATAACAATAGAAAAGCACTCTGCTTGACACCTTGCTTCAGTTAGAATACATAGTACAGGAGTTTGAGTCAATTTCAGACAAAAATATACATGTTCACCACTATTTGGTAACTTTACCACATTTGGTTGCTCCAAATAGAAGTTGCTTCTTTCTGCCATGGGTCATTCAATAAACCTGATATTGTAATTTATACTTCCATGTTAAAAAGAAACTCAAAAACATAATTGAAAAAGACTTAAAAGACTCACTGTCAATTGGCAATATATATCCATATAAAAGTTCAAAAATACAGGTTCACAAAATAAGTAGGGAGGATCAATCTTCTTGCACGGTTCAGTAGATGTCATTTCATTTCCTAAAACACTCATCACATTTTTTCTGTATCTCCATTTATTATATGGTTTTTTGCTCTTAATATTATTTTTTTTTAAAAAAAATAAAAATCTTCAATCGTCCATCAAGTAAAACTGCGTAGATCACTCCAGGGTGACTAGCACAACCTTGAACTGAATTTGTCTAATAATTTGATTCTGACATGAGTAGAGAAGAAAAGTGAATTGTGAATATATTTTGGACCGTACATCTGTAGCAAGACTGAAGGGTAAGAGCCCAAAATATGAGAAAAACCAAAGCATCCATGAATATCATTGCAGTACAGAAAATATTTAGTATTATGTCAGCATTGGATGACCTCAAGGAACATGTTAGGGACAAATCACCATGGAGAAAAAACTATGCTGATTGATCACTGTATGTAATCAATCATAAACAATGTCAGCTTCGGCTAATAATAAAACAAGAAAATATCAGTTTGGGATGTGCAATGCAGTTCACTTTATTTGTAGAAGTTAGATAGAAGGTGGAGAATTTAGAAGTGTTTTAATGAGGTTCTGTAGGCCTTCTGCTCCTCCACTGTCCAAGCTCACCTCTTTTGATCACTTGGCATCCTCAACTTTGCTCTTTAATGCCTGCCCTCATTGCTTCTGATTAACCCATTTCCCTTAATGAGGAAAAAAAAAGATTCAGGCGACAGAAATATAACTGAGTCAGTCAATGATAATTATGGGCCTGCCAAATCAAATGAGAAAACCTCTTGACTGCTGCTTTCGTTCCTGGATCTTGAAATGCTCAACCTTTCACCTTGTCTCCTTTCCATAGTCACAGAAACTGTCAACCTCCAAACGAATTTGGCTGCAGTCATCTTCACTTTGTTTTCGGTTGCCACAGTGTTGGGAGTGGGGAGATGTATCCTCTTGGTTTAGACATAACAATAACTGTTCTGTGGGAATCAAGGTCAAGTTACCTACATTTTGGCGCGATGATGCTTCCATTAGAAAGCCTGCCAAAGTAGTTAATTGGAGATTGTGAATTATGATATACTGCAAGGGTGGGAAGTACAACTTTTTATTTTCAGTCTTGGTTTCACCTTTGTACATGCCAGTACTATGTAGCAATTAAATGTGTTCTTTGATGCAAGCAATTGCCTCAGAGTTCTTATTTCTACTGGTCTCATCTATCGGAACCATGCCAGAAACTTATTCATAGCAGAGACTTGAGAGATATGAGGAGACTGTTCCTTAAACTTTTGGCTCCCAGGATTCCTTCCCACTTGCAAAAATTATGGAGAACCCCAAGAAGCTTTTACAGGTAGTCCTTGACCTATGACCAAAATTGAGCCCAAAATTTCTGCTGCGTTAAGTGCAACATTTGTTAAATGAGCCCTGTTCCCTTTTACGACCTTTCATGCCATGGTTGTTAAGTGAATGACTGCAGTTGTTAAGTTAGTAACACGGTTGTTAAATGAATCAGGCTTCCACATTGATTTTGCTTGTCTGAAGGTTGCAAAAAGGGATCACGTGACCCTGGGACACTGCAACTGTCAGAAATATGAATCAGTTGCCAAGTGCCCAAATTTTGATCATGTGATCATGGGGATGCTGCAAAGGTCATAAGTGTGAAAAACGGTCATAAGATCACTTTTTTCAGAGCCATTGTAATTTTGAACAATCACTGAATGAACTGTTGTATTGTAAGTCAAGGATTACCTGTATTTCTATAGATGATATTTATTAATACTATATTTAAAATTCATTTGTAAAATAATTATTTTTTGAATCATTTATTAAACTTGTTAGATATTAACATAAAAATGTTGAAAAAAATTCTTATCTTTTTAAACAATTTTTTAAAAAAACCAAACATAAGAGTGACATTGTTTTAAACTTTTGAAAGTATCTTTAATACTTGACAAATAATTTATGTTTTGTGGACTCCTGAGAAGGTCTTGGGGTCCTTGACCCCACTTTAAGAAACATTGCATTAGGAGATCTAGCTGGAACAAAACATCAGAAAGAGCTCAAAAGATTAGGGGACTGGAGACTAAAACATATGAAAAACGGTTGCAGGAATTGGGTACATCTAGTTTAATGAAAAGAAGAACTTGGAGAGACATGATAGCAGTGTTCCAATATCTCAGGGGTTGCCACAAAGAAGATGGAGTCAATTTCTTCTCCAAAGCAATGGATAGAAACTTATCAACTTAGAACTGAGGAGAAATTTCCTGACATTTGGAACAGTTAATCAGTGGAATGACTTGCCTCCAGAAGTTGTGGGTGCTCCAAAACTGGAGGTTTTTAAGAAGACACTAGACAGCAACTTGTCTGAAATGGTATAGGGTTTCCTGTTTGAGCAGGGGGCTGGACTAAAAGACCTCCAACTCTGTCATTCTATTAAGAAACATGGGGGGAAAATGATGGAGAGAAGGAATGCTGGGGAAAATGCTTTTCATTTATATTTACAGTAAAGGTAAAGGTAAAGGTTCCCCCGCACATGCGTGCTAGTTGTTTCCAACTCTAGGGGCCGGTGCTCATCTCCGTTTCAAAGCCGAAAAGCCAGCGCTTGTCCGAGGACGTCTCCGTGGTCATGTGGCCGGCATGACTAGATGCCAAAGGTGCATAGAACGCTGTTACCTTCCCACCGTAGTGGTCCCTATTTTTCTACTTGCATTTTTACATGCTTTCGAACTGCTAGGTTGGCAGAAGCTGGGACGAGTAACAGGAGCTCACTCTGTTACGCAGCACTTGGGATTCGACCCACCAGACTGCCAACCATCTGATCAACAAGCTCAGCGTCCTAACCCACTGAGCCACCGCATCCCTTATATTTACAGTAGCCATTGTATTTATTTAGTTTCTAGATTGAATTGAATCCATTGCTAATTGTAGAAATAATTGGTTTTTAGGATTTTAGAAGCAAAGTCCATATCAAAAATGACTGAATGACTCTATGGAATATGGTCCATTTCTCAACAAAATCATGCTGAATATTCATCAATTGTCTTTTGTATATGTCTGATTCTCATCCATGCCATTGCTGAGGATCATTCTGACCTTTGGCTGCAAGTCTGCAAAGAATGCTGATTTTGGTCAAGGTGAATTGCTTATGGCCAAGGCAATGCTTTTGCTGGGACTTTGATGAGAACCTGGTGTATTATGGACAAGATCAATGGTTCTCAAACTTTTCTTCACCATGGACCATCTTTAAATACCACAATTTTCCATCTATAAGATGCACCTTTATATAGGACACTCTGGTATGTAGGTTTCTCTGCGCCAATCAGCTGTTCGGCAGAGCGCCAAACAGCTGAGCTGGCAAATCCAGAAGTTCAGCTGGCCAATGATCTTTCCCCCTCTCCCCCTCCTGTTAGTAGCAAGTCCACAGGAGCTTGACACCTGCACCAGGTGGCATGTCAACCCACACAGGCATGCCCTGGGCTGTGGAGGTTACCATTATTTTTCCGTGTATAAGATCCTGCACTTGTATAAGATGCACCTGATTTTTGAACAGGTTGTTTGCAGGAAAAAGTAGCATCTTATACACAGAAAAATATGGTACCTTTTGTGGCCACAGACTGTGGCCACAGACACCCCCCTCCCAGACTTAACTCAAGTTTTAAATCATTAAATTTCTTCAAGCCTGGGCAAGATTACCTAAACCAAAGAGAATATTAGAGATCAAAGGCTGGCTGTAGAAACAGATTTAAGGTAGCAGAACAAAGGAACTGGTATTACTGTTGCAAACCTGAGTGGGGGAAAAAAAGGGAGCTTGAATGTTCTGTTGAAGATGTGTAGAATTAAAATAAAAAGAACATGTAGATTTCTGCAGCTTTGTGCAATCCTCGAGAGCTACTCTCAGTCCCAGCCCTCAGCTCTGGAATCTGTGAAGTGTGATATTAATTCATTTTCATAAAATTACCTTCACGGTCCCTTCCCCTCCCCGCCCAGATATTGCTGTGTGTAACTCTGATTATAAAGAGATACAGAGAAATGTGCTGATGGGAAGCATTATAACTTTTTGCTATTTACGAGTTGCAAAGAATCTTTTTGACTAAGATTAAACTGAAGCTTACATTTGCTGGATTTTTATCAGGGAAATGTTTTAAGAGTTGGATGTGGATCTTGAAATTTGAATCAAACACTCCTCTAAAACAGGACAAGAAGTAATGGGTGGAGCTTATTAAGGAGAGATCCAGTTTAGAAGTAAGGAGAAATTTCTATTTCAATTCAGAATAGAGGTGGAAGATGTTGTGTAGTGAGTTCTTTGGAGGCAGGAAACAAGACGAGAGGTTTCAAACAGGAACATTTTTTTATTGAGGCAAACAGGAACAGAACTGAATCAGAGGCTTCTCCGCAGCTACTTATATGGTTAGCCACTAGGTGGCAGCCAATAGGTTTAAAGGAACCCATTCCTGCCCCAGAGCCAACCAATCATCTTCCTGGAGACTGCATGTATGGGTAGTCAGCGACCGTTACACAGACACTCTTAACTGAGCAACCTTAAGCAGCATTCAAAAGACACGTGAGAACAGTTCAAGTAAAAACCAAATACATTACAGAAGGGACCTTGGAGGTCTTCTAGTCCAACCCCCTAATCAAGCAGGAGACCCTATACCATTTCAGAAAATATTTTTGACTGGAAAACCATTTGACCAAGATGGTATAATAAGGTGTCCTGCCTTGAACTCCGATTCTATGTACTATATTCTTCCCGTTTGGATTTATGTTAGCTAGTAAAACAGATAAAATGATCCTCAACATTTGCAGACTGTGGGAGGGAGAGTTAATAAAGATAATTTCAGTGTTGCCTGTGTGTTTACAAACTACACTTTAGTGGCAACTTTTAAAAGATTTCTTCACCATTCGTGCTTTGTGAAGTCACATGGCCTAGAACTGTAAATTATGCATCTCGTTCCTAAGTAACCTTGTGATGTGCTAAAATTTTATCTATAAAGGTCACAGATGCAGTGAAGTGGCGATAAAAATTCCAGTCCTTCAATGATTCAGTCATCAGGTATAAGGTGGGAGGATGATCTCATGATGCATCAAGCACAAGGAATGTTGGAAATGTATGCAAATTCAGAACGTTTGTCCATCTGGTTTTGTTATGTATTTTGACTCAGAGCAGTTTTCAAGAAACTTGAAAACAGAAGAGGCCTTGCAGTCATTTTCTGTCTGACCCCTTTAACTGAAGATGCCAAAGTCTGTGGAAGGAGCATCTTTGCATTGGAGATAGTGGGGGGGGGGGGGAGAAAATGGTTTCGTCCTCATTTGGATGCAAATCTGTATTGTGCAACCTGCACAAAAACTGTTTTAAAACTCACCCTTTATGGATGCTTGCTATGCAAGTCACATCTCTTGAAAAGATATGTATATTGGGGAAAGGGTTGTGCAGTCGTAACCCCTTTGTGAAAAGAACAAAGAAAAATGTATTATGCTAGAGAAAGCAATTTCTGACATTTGTGCAGGTTGGGCACAAAACGAGTACATCTGAGGATGCGTGCATCAAAGCACATATAAATATATTAGTAGGAACAGTTTAAAAAATGTGCACAGCTGACAAATGGAACTTGACAGATCGACCAAAATGAGAAACTAAGAAAAAAAAACCTGAATAGACAGATTCCTTAGGCCTTGCATGCTCTGAAAAGGTGCTACAGTATGTGGAAATGCAAATGAAGCTCTTGTCCACAACCCATTGAAGGAGCCAAACATTTTCCAAATATGGTATGGCCAGCCCACAGGAGCAATACAATTCTGCAAATTATGATGCAGCTCTTTTAATGAATCAAAGATTGCTGCTATGATTGCATCCCTACAAAGAGAGTGGAAGCTAAAGCATATGAAGAATGGTTGCCGGGATTGGGTACATCTAGTTTAATGAAAAGGAGAACTAGGGGAGATGTGACAGCAGTATTCCAATATCTGAGGGACTGCTACAGAGAAAAGGAGGTCAACCTATCCTCCAAAGCATCTGAGGAAAGAAGAACATGAAGCAATGGATGGAGACTAATCAAGGAGAGAACCAACCTAGAACTAAGGAGAAATTTCCTGACAGTTAGAACAATTAATCACTGGAATGACTTGCCTCCAGATGTTGTCTCCAGATGCTCCAACAATGGAGATTTTAAAGAAGAGATTGGACAACCATCTGTCTGAAATTGTACAGGGTTCCCTGCTTGATCAGGGGGTTGGACTAGAAGACCTTCCAACTCTGTTTATTCTGTACGTTCCAAAGCACTCTTGAAACACTGTCTGGTGTTAATAGTTAATATCTATTCAACCCTACTCTACATACAAAGCAGATGTTCTAGCACTGAGCCAAATACCTTGGTTCTTCTCTGGCTGTGGTAGATGCCTAATTAACATACAATATTATTTTCCCCCACCCCATCTCCTACAATTGAGAGGTATTATCATTTCCTTGGTGCAATGCAGGGATCCTGTTATGTAGGCAAGAGTTTAGGAGAGCGCGATTAAACTTAGTTTTTATGGAAATTGCATTTGATGCAAAATGCAGGAATCCAATTGCTGAATGAAGTACCTCTTGTGACTGTGTCTCCCTTCTGTTGCAGCAAATACCCTAGCTGCCATTTAGCTGCCAAATTAGTTTTAAGTTTTTGCTATTCTCACAGAGGAAGCCAGTTTAGTGTAGTGGTCAGAGCACCAGGCTAGAAACCAGGAAACTGTGAGTACTAGACCCATCTTAGCTGGGTGAGCTTGGGCCAGTCATTCTCTGCCATCCCTAGGAAGGAGGCAAGGTCATGTCATTTCCCAAATCTTACAAAGAAAATTGTGAGGACTTACTACATACATACACATATACATGTGGGATCAGGATTCCATATTGTCAGCCTTGCAAATTAAATCCAGACAAGAAGTTCACCAAGAAGTACCAACTCTAACTTTATTGTTAATAGAATCTGACAATCTGAAAGTATGTCTCTCCCTTCCTCCATGTAGGAGACCATGGAAGGTCCCTTCTGAGACATGTGCCATACCCACATTCCTTCTGTAGACCCAGCTGCCATTGTCCAGTCTGCAGCTCTTCCTCCGGTCTCCCGAAGTCATTCCCACGTACCATTGCACAAATAAACCATCTTTCCCATTGCAAGTCTGGCTAGTCACCAGTTTCATCAATGGGCATATAGTAGTATCTTCCTTTATAGCAGGGGTGTCAAACTCAATTTCATTGAGGGCCGCATCAGCATTGCGGTTGCCCTCAGGGGGCCGGGTGGGTATGGCCAGAGTGGGAGTGGCCTACTGGGTGGGTGTGGCTAGAGTGCATATGGCCTACTGGGTGGGCGTGGCCAGCTCTACATCGTTTGCATCAAGGGTGCCTATGGGGGCCTGGGCAGGAGTGGGACAGATCTGAGGGTCTCTGGCAGAAGGAGGGTCTCTGGGCCAGGGCCAAGGCAACAGGGGCCGTTCCTTCACTGCTTCCAGGATGGCTTCGCGGGCCGCATGAAACCACTTCGCGGGCCGCATCCGGCCCCCGGGCCTTGTGTTTGACATGTCTGCTTTATAGTACAGGTTAGATTACTCATTTTCAAAGCTAGTTTTACTTGATCTTCATTTGGCAAGGTGGGTTGTTGTTTCGCTACTCTTCAAGCACTGCTCACATGCCCTGAGAAGTTTAGCTAACTTTAAAATTGATTGTTATGCTCAGTAGGGGGATGCAGAGACGTATTTAACAATATCTTGTCCATCTTCTTTGATCATGATTAGAATAGGAAATAGAATGTCAGCTTCTTTACTCTGACTTCATAAATATTTGTCTGCCACCACAATGAAAGAAAGTTTGTTAGATGAAGCCAACCAGGCTGAAATTATTTTATCTTGTTAGATTATCAACTGTTTTAAATGCAAAGGACATTCTGTTTGTTTCTTGGGGGTGGGGGGAGAGGAAAATAGAGGAAAAATAAAAACAGATTAATCACAGTCATGAGAATTACTGTATAAGCATTAAAAAAAACCCAATCTCCATATGTTTAAAGATATGGATTTTGTTTCTGAGATGATGATTAAAGAGGCTTGTCCTATTTACCAGGCTGAGTAATACAGGTAATCCTCAACTTACGACCACAACTGAGTTGCTAAGCAAGATAACTAAGTTGTTAAGTGAGTTTTGCCACATGTTATGACCTTTCTTCTCATAGTTGTTAAGTGAATCACTGCAGTTGTAAAGTGAATCATTCAGTCATTAAGCAAATCTGGCTTTCCTCATTGACTTTGCTTGTCAGAGGTTGGCTGGGAAGATTACAAATGGGGATCACATAACCCAGACAGTACAACCATCATAAACACATGTCAAGGACTACCTGTAGAATGTGACAGAATATAGGGGCTATTTAATATCCCTCTATTTCTAGGGATCAGGGATTTTCAGTTTTTCTGCAAAAATACTTATGTCAGGTGTGTTACTACCCTTCTTATTTGCATCCTAGTTGCAAGGCAAACCTTAACACTTCGCTGTT
>JAKJMR010016133.1:0-20778 GCA_024449315.1 Daboia siamensis
AACAAAAACAAAATCAAATTTTGATAATTCTTTCAGACCTACTTCTCAACCTTCAAATGAAATTATTAACAACACTTAGAGAGAAACAAAAATGCCCAAGATCTGCAAAAATGGGCTGTATATAAATTGACAAATGCATGAGAGTATTTATGCCAGAATAATAATAATCTAATTGCCAAGTCATTCCTAACATATTAGATAAATTGAGCAGTAAAATCTAGGTCATGAGTGGGCAATCTTTAGTCTGGCAATGATAGATGAAATAGATTTTGACCATATGGAGATAGGAAACAGAGGAAAAGTCTTATGAAGCCTCCAACATGGCATATCGTATTAAAAAAAAAAAACCCCAAATACTTCAAAAATCTAGTATGACATGCCATCTCCTAGTCTTTGAACAGCAAAAAGTTGGGTGATTTCTGATCTAGAAAATAAGGTGAAGTTTCCTTTTCCACAACTAACTCTGTACTTTGTTTGCTAGATTTAGAGCAGGCACGCTGGCTGAGGAATTTTGGGAGTTGAAGTCCACAAGTCATAAAAGGGCTAAGTTTGAAGAGCCCTGATTTAGAGGCTGCCTCTCCAAAACAGAAAAAAAGGTCTTGAACTTTGAGGAACATTGTTGCCAGCTCAGGCCTTGCAGGCTGTGTAGTATCCAAAGCAATGTGTTAGGTTTATAGGGTAGGATAAACAAGATTTACCAACAATTGGTGACTTGTCCACACAAGGAATGAACAGATTTTCACATCTGTAACAAGTGACTATTTCAGCTCAAGTATAACCTAACAAAAATTGATTTCTTTAGGCTTGCTTTAAAAGGTAAGCTGGCATGAAGAACTCAGTTTCTCCTTTGTAAACTGTAGAGAATTTTTTTTCTCTCTCTCCAGTTTGTATCGCATACAGTGCATATTCAGGCAATATTCAAAAACATTTACCCTCCCCAAATAGCAATAAACTAACCTCATTTTTAACTAACTAGTGGCCATAGTTACAATCTAACCAGTGATTATAAAACAATACCATCTCCCAAATGTCAATGTGAATAAAGTTTTCAAGACACAATTCTGTTGGAATGAAGTGAATGCAAGCATTATTTTTCATACAATGTTTTCCAGAGACTGGACACTAAAAAAGATTGACATTGGCCAAATGTCCAGTTAATTGAACATAGAAGCCTGTCATAAAAGATGAAAATCAGTTCTATTGTACTCTGTCACTCCATTTTATCATTTTTCTTCAACAGCAAATACAGAAATTTTGTGAGATTGTCTTTTTGTTGACATATATTCAATCCCAAATAAGGAAATTAGGACTATTAACTCTCCTTACATTTAATGCTTTTCATTTCCCTTAAAACCTACCCCACATTTTTAAAATGCTTTAGCATTCCATCTCACCCCTTGGGGATGTTATTACATAATTGCTACATCCTTTGTACCTTTCACAATAATAAATTTGAGGTACAACTTCCTGTTGCAAAATGCTTTCCCAAGTTTAGAGGGAAAAGTAAAGAGCAAAACCAAGGCTTGTCACTCACCTCTCTTTTTCATGCAGTACAAATCTTTTTCCAGCTAGGTATGTGGCTAAGTTTAGAACTATGGAAAATTAGGCTCCTCAATGACGAACTTACATTGAGGTATCTCCCTGCAAAAATCACATCTGACTGTATGAACATAACAAAGAGCAAGGGTAGCTATTGTCATATTTATTTATTTACATGAACAGCAATTCATGCTGAAGGGTTACATTTTAAGAGATCCAGAATTTGGTTTATGTTTTTTTTTTCTACAAAGGAAGATTAGTTTGTCTTCTTTTCTCTACTTTTTGGTCAAAGCAAAAGTGTTTTATTGATGAGGGTTTGTGCTCCATTATCTTCTTTTTTGTGTGCTTTAAACAATGCTTCTAGACCAGGGGTGTCAAACTCAATTTCATTGAGGGCCGCATCAGCATTGCGGTTGCCCTCAAGGGGCTGGCTGGGTATGGCCAGGGTGGGCGTGGCCAGCTGTACATCGTTCGCATCAAGGGTGCCTATGGGGGCCTGGGCAAGAGTGTGACATATCTGAGGGTCTCTGGCAGAAGGAGGGTCTTTGGGCCAGGGCCAAGGCAGTGGGGGCCGTTCCCTCACTGTTTCCAGGATGGCTTCATGTGCCACATGAAACCACTTCGCGGGCCGGATCCGGCCCCCGGGCCTTGTGTTTGACATGTCTGTTCTAGACTAATTAATGAAGACTCTGGATTGGTTTTAGTACTGTACCTTTGCAGTGTATGCCGTTTCAGCATACACAAACAACAGCACAGCAGGAAGCTGGACAGCTCCAGGCTATACGCGGGAAAAGCCTGAATGGATTGAGGAGTTCACAGCCCCAGGCATGGTCAGCCCTGGCAGGAAGCCAGGGTTTAAATGCATTGGCCACCTGCACTGGCGGGAAGCCCAAGTTTGAATCAATTGGTTGTGATTCACCTGGGCAGGTATAAATAGACGCCAGGAATCCCCGTTTCCCCAGCTTCATTCTGTTCCTGAATAAACACATCGTTACCCAGCTCAAGTGTCCGTCTCTCTGTGAACCATGTGACTTTGCATTGGCAACGAAGGTGGGATCCTGCACCGGACAACGCTAGCCGTGGACGAATTCCAATCGGCAGCCCGGAACCCGACGCAGGACGACCGAGACCACGGTAATGGCACAACTGGGTCAATACCCCATTTTCCACAGCAATCACCCTGAGGAGTGGGAGGCGTTCGTAGGTCAGCTCGAGTGCTAACTGTGGGCGAATAGGGTAAAGGATGATCGACAGAGAGCAGCGGCGCTACTCTGCAGCTGTGGCACGGAGACGTACCAGCTGGCAGTCGGTCTTTGCGTGCCCGACGACATTCACACCGTAGGGGACAACGAGCTAATAGCCAAATTGACTGAGCACTTTAAGCCTGAAACATCGGAGATCGCATGGCAGTACCGGTTCGAGAAGAGGGACCAGTGACCGGGTGAGTCCACCAAACAGTACATGGCCGCCCTGCGATAGGCAGCTCGGCTCTACAATTTTGAAAACCTGGAGGTCCGTTTGCGAGACCGGATAGTCTGCGGGCTGAGGGATCGCAAATTGCAGCAGAAAATATTCGCTAAACAGAAGCTAACCCTAAGGGACATCCAGGAGGAGTTCCTAGCCTGGGACGCAGCCGAAGAATCCGACGCGAGGGAGAGCGGGGCTGTCCACCAAATGTCCGGCCACAGCGATGCGGAAGGGGCAGAGCTCGAGGTGGACGCCATTCACTGCCAGTAGCGACCCAACGCCTCCTCCCGGGACCGTGTGAGGGAACAGAGACCAGTGGCAGCCGACCAAAGGTACCAGGAGTGCGGGTGCGGAGCAAGCAGATCCCGGTCTACCCAACCCCCCGGCTGCGGCGCAAACCGTCCCCGGTCTACCCAGCATTGTGGCTGCAACCCCCGGTCAACCCAGCATGGCGGCTACGGTCAACCCCGTTCTACCCAGTGCGCCGGCTGTGGATCAAGCAACTCCCGATCTACCCGTTGCGCCAGCTGCGGAGGACAGCATCCCCAGTCTACCTGCCGTTTCAAATCGGCCAAGTGCAGAGTGTGCAGGAAGACCGGGCACATTGCGGCTGTCTGTCGGAGCCGGCAGAGGGACAGTCTACACTAGGTGGAGGCGGAGTTCCAGCTGGCCACAGGTACTGGGGAGCGGTTGCCGAAGCTAACGGTCAGCCACACAGCGGAGCAGTCGGCTGTTTGTATAACGGGGAGTCGTTCATCCCTAACGCCGAAAATCAAGCTAAGGGTAAAGCTTCAAGGGGTTCCCTGCGTAATGGAACTTGACTCTGGATCGGCCGTATCCATTATCTCTGCTCGAACATTCAATGAAATCTGCAAGCGAAGCGGCCAACGGGTTCCCTTGAGGCCATCCAGACTGACCCTCTCAGATTTCCAAAACTCTCCAATTAACATCAGGGGGGAGGCGTTGGTGATGGTCCATTACAAAGGGTTCAAGGGAAACCTAAGCATACTGGTCGTCGAGGACCAGTGGACCAGCCTCAAGGGGCTTGGGTGGTTCAGGGCGCTGGGCATTGGAATCACGGGGATTCACCAGATACAGAGCCACCTCTCATTGGAGGGCATCTGCAGGGATTTCGTGGATGTTTTCGATGAGCGGCTCGGCAAATACACCGGGACCCCAATTTCTTTTAAACTAAACCCCCTGGTCCAGCCGGTTAGGATGAAGGCGAGGAGAGTCCCGTTCACACTTAAACATAAAATTGAGCGGGAATTGGACAAATTGGTTGACCAGGGGGTGTTGACTCCCGTGGATGGGGCGGAATGGGAAACTCCCATCGTAACACCGTTAAAGGCAAATTGCGAAATTAGGATTTGCGCCGACTATGGGGACAATCGACCGGGCTTTGAGAGCACATTCCTACCCGCTCCCTGCCGTAAGCGGCATCCTGGTGCCCCTGCAAGGCAGGGCGGTGTTCGCTAAACTGGATCTGTCCCAGGCTTACCAGCAGTTGCCATTAGACCCAGAGGCAGCAAGGGCTCAAACAATAATCACCCATAAGGGGGCATTCCGGATAGACCGGCTGCAATTCAGAGTCAGCGTAGCCCCGGAGATTTCCCAAAAGGTCATGGAAAAGACGCTCAAGGGGATTCCCGGGGTTTGCCCATACTTTGATGATGTCCTCATAGCAGCCAGCTCAGAGGACGTCCTGGCATCCCAACTAAAGGCAGTACTTGAACGGTTCAGGGATGTTGGGTTAAAATTAAAAAAAGAGAAGTGCAAAATTAAACTGAAACAGAGTTCCTGGGGTTCAGGATTGATGCTCAAGGCATCCACCCATCCGCCTCCAAGGTCAGGGCAATCAAGGAAGCTCCGACCCCCAAAAACAAAGTGGAACTGCAGGCGTTCCTTAGTCTTTCAAATTTCTATCACACATTCCTACCACACAAGGCAACAATTGCAGAGCCATTACACAGATTGCTGCACAAGCAAGCACCCTGGGACTGGACTGCCACACACACGTGCATTCAGGACACTAAAAAACATGCTGGCAGGGGATGCCACAGTCACACATTTCAGAGAGGACCAGCCAATCTGTCTGGTGTGCGATGCATCCCCTTATGGGATTGGGGCAGTCCTCAGCCACCTAAGGGAGGATGGCACGCAGGCTCCCGTCGCATACTACTCCAGGACCCTGTCAGCTGCTGAAAGGAACTATGCTCAGATAGACAAGGAGGCACTGGCAGTGGTTGCTGGAGTAAAAAAGTTTCATGATTACCTCTATGGGAAGGAATTTCTTATTTACATAGACCACAAGCCCCTGCTAGGATTATTCACCACAGAGAAGAAAACACCACAAATCCTGTCACCCAGAATGCTACGCTGGTCCATATTTCTATCAGCTTACTCCTGCAAGCTGATCCATAGACCAGGAAAAGAAATAGGACATGCAGATGGCCTCAGCAGACTTCCCCTAAAGGAGGCTGGGCCAGACCCCGCTCCTGCTAATCAAATATTAGCAATACAGGAGCTGGTAGAATGCCCTTTGGACGCGAGGGACATAGCATGAGAAACTCCCAAGGACAAGGTCCTCAGCAGAATACAGTCTTGGTTGAGCAGCAGGTGGCAAGACAAATCACCTGGACAAGAATTCACGGCATACTTCTCAAGAAGACACGAGCTATCCACGCATAAGGGGTGCCTGTTGTGGGGAAGTAGGGTCATAATCCCCACAAAACTTAGGGAGAGAGTCCTTCAGTCACTCCATGAGGGCCACTCAGGGGTGGTAAGGATGAAGGCTCTGGCTAGGAGCTATCTGTGGTGGCCAGGGTTGGACAAGGACATAGAGGGACTAGTAGCCGGATGTTACATTTGCCAAAGATCACAACCAGAGCAGGCACACGCGCCAGTCCACAAGTGGGAACTAACACACACCCCTTGGTCCAGGGTACATATAGATTATGCGGGGCCCTTCCAGGGACACACATTTCTGGTCATTGTGGATAGTCATTCCAAATGGCTAGAGGTGGTACCTGTGACAAACATGACATCAGCAGGAACCATCCAGGCGTTAAGGGACGTGTTTTGCCGGATGTATTGTATCAGATAATGGAACACAATTTACCTCCTCGAATTTTCAGGTGTTCCTGAGGACCTTGGGAATTAGGCACTCCACATCAGCACCTTTCTACCCTGCCAGTAACGATTTGTGCGGACCACCAAGGATGCACTCAAGCGAATAGTACAGGGGAATTGGAAACAAAGACTGGCCACATTCCTCCTTCATCAACATGCAACACCCTGCACAGCCACAGGCAAAAGCCCAGCGGAGCTCAGGTAGGGCAGACGCCTCATAACAACACTAGATAGATTCCACCCAGGGTAGCAGCTGACACAGAACCCCCAACCCACAAGACTACCTTCAGCACAGGGGATCAGATCTGGGCCAGGAATTATAGCACAGGCCATCCATGGGTACCAGGGGAGATAATAGAGCAGACAGGTCCCCTCTCCTACAAAGTAAGGGTGGAGGGAGGACTCCTGTGGAGAAGACATTTAGACCAATTAAGAAAGAGGGCCCCTGAAAGGATGGGGGAAGCATCAACTAGGGCAGTGGGGGAAGAATCAGTGCAATCACAAGCACAAGCACAAACACGAACCTGATCACAATCACCCAGGAGAGCAACAGGGAGGACCCAGTGGCAACCCCTCACCTGTCAAGAAGCTGACAAAGAAACAAGGCAGGGACCTGAAGCCAGCAGGTTACAGAACCCAGACACAGCATCACACACCCCCACACGAAACAGACCATTACAGCAAGAACAAGAGCCAAGAAGCAGAACTGCACCACCTGGAGAGCCAATCCTGAGAAGATCCAACAGACCACACAAAGCCCCTAGTTACCTCAATGACTATGTTTGCTCTTAAGTCTGGGAAGGGGAATAACAAAGGGTTAAATGTAAATATTGTAAATTGAATGTATATAGTTGACTACGGAATGACAGAGGATAATTCCTCACCATGGGGGAAGGGGTGCAGTGTATGCCGTTTCAGCATACACAAACAACAGCACAGCAGGAGGCTGGACAGCTCCAGGCTATAACCGTTTACATGGGAAAAGCCTGAATGGATCGAGGAGTTCATAGCCCCAGGCATGGTCAGCCCTGGCGGGAAGCCAGGGTTTAAATCCATTGGCCACCTGCACTGGCGGGAAGCCCGGGTTTGAATCAATTGGTTGTGATTCACCTGGGCAGGTATAAATAGACGCCAGGAATCCCTGTTTCCCCAGCTTCATTCCTGAATAAACACATCGTTACTCAGCTCAAGTGTCCATCTCTCTGTGAACCACGCGACTTTGCAACCTTTTACTTCTATTCAACAAAAGTAGCAAAGAGCATCTCCTGATTGTCAAGCAGTAAGGTTATTTAGTACACGAAGCATCTGAAGCACCTACATATTTCTTTTCAGGTCCTTCTTATCCATTTTTCCCTTTTGACTTTTTGCTACATCATGAGCAAATTGTCAAGAATACTTGAAGCCAATATAGTCTTTTTTTGGCTTTTTCTGACATCAAGGTTTGCTGGCAGATTGATTGCAGACTTCAATTGATCTTTAGAGTACCTACTACTTGGATCTTTGTAAATATAATAGTAGAAATACATTCTAACTCAACATTTCAGCAATATATTATGTTTTCCCCTTGTCTCTCATTTTACTTTTCAAACATGGGGTGAATTTATACACAGAGAGAGAGACGTCCGAGGACGTCTCCGTGGTCATGTGGCCGGCATGACTAGACGCCAAAGGCGCACGGAACGCTGTTACCTTCCCACCGTAGTGGTCCTTATTTTTCTACTTGCATTTTTACATGCTTTCGAACTGCTAGGTTGGCAGAAGCTGGGACGAGTAACAGGCGCTCACTCTGTTACACGGCACTCGGGATTCGACCTACCAAACTGCCGACCTTCTGATCAATAAGCTCAGCATCCTAACTCACTGAGCCACCGCATCCCTTCGATCTTCTGTGTAAATACCTATATATACTTATACCTGTATACCTATGTTTGCTGTATCCCATGCTCAGTAAAGTCCAAGCTCATCATAAGACAACAGATTCCATGCTTTACAAATATAATTCAATAGTATATTGAGATTCTTAAGTATATGTCTTCCAAAATTATATTAATGTTTATGTTAATTTGAAAGCAAAGTAAAACTATAACAAAACAAAACCAAAGCATGTGACTCACAGGATCTTCATATATCTTATGGCAACAACATAAGAAGTTTAATGCCCAATACTTTTTAAACATTCTTTGAGGGATCCAATAGACCACAGGAAATATTTATTTATTTATTTATTTATTTAATTGAATTTCTATACTGCCCTTCTCCCGAAGGACTCAGGGTGGTGTACAGGGCAATAAAAGCATTACATACAAAAGTTAAAAGTAAGATTAAATTAATTAGCCCTAACAATAAATAGTTAAAAATACCCCAAACCCTTAGACCAGGGTGATGGATGAATTACATTTTTCAAGTATAAGTAGTATATTTTACATTTATACTTCTTTCAAGCATAAGAAGTATATTTTACATTTTACATTGATTTTCTAATGCTGGGGATGATACATTGTTCTCAGAAAGGCTAATACAGGCAATGATTTCTAGAATAGGAATCTACGAGTACTACTAATATATTAGGTAATTGTTGTGTTCATTGACCTGAATCTTCTGAAATATAATTCAGTCAAAGAAATTATCTTCCTGCACTATGCAGTCTTGGGTAATGCTAGTTAATGACTCCAATAAAGTTAAGGAAGTATGATATCTGACAGACATGAATATCTCCCTGATTACTGACTCGTCACTTGTATGAGTAATTTTTAAACTGTCTAGTTTAGAGACCTACCTGAAAGCATGCAACAAAGTGGTAAGAGAATATTTATTTTTAAATAAATGTCCGCTTGATGAAAGACAGATTACATGCTTGTGAATATCCATTGTATGGAGTTCAGTTTAAAAGTGAGAACAAAGTTCAATGTAGTTTTTCATGATGAAGAATAAGAAAAATTCTGTTACGCTTTTATACTTCCTCAAATTGTAATTTGATCTGTAAAGTCTGACTAGTTTAGAACGAAAATAGATATTTACTACATTGTGTAAACATAAGCCAAACCTTTCTCTCTCCATTGACCTAAATCACTAAATTGTTGTTAGCTGCGAAGTCATGTCCAACCCATCGCAACCCCATGGACAATGTTCCTCCAGACCTTCCTGTCCTCTACCATCTTCTGGAGTCCATTTAAGCTTATGTCTACTGCTTCAGTGATTCCATCCAGCCACCTCATTTTCTGTTATAGCCTTCTTCTATTGCCCTCAATATTTCCCAGCATTAGGCTCTTCTCCAGTGAGTCCTTCCTTCTCATTAGGTGGCCAAAGTATTTGAGTTTCAACTTCAGGATCTGGCCTTCTAATGAGCAGTCATCGTTGATCTCCTCTAGGACTAACCAGTTTGATCACCTTGCAGTCCAAGGGACTCACAGGAGTCTTTTCCAGCATCATAGTTCAAAGGCCTCAATTCTTTGGCACTCAGCCTTTCTTATCGTCCAACTTTCACAGCCATACATTGCAACTGGGTTTTTCTAAGGCCCACTTCACTTCGCATTCTAGGATGTCTGGCTCGAGGTGAGTGACCACCTCATCGTGGTTATCAGGGATGTTAAGCTCATTCCTGTATTTTTCTTCTGTGTAATTTTGCCACCTCTTCTTAATCTCTTCTGCCTCTGTTAGGTCCCTGCCATTTTGGTCCTTTATCATGCCCATTTTTGCATGAAACGTTCCCTATATCTCTCCAATTTTCTTGAAGAGACCTCTGGTCCTCCCTATTCTATTGTTTTCTTCTATTTCTTTGCACCGCTCATTTAAGAAGGCATTCCTATCTCTTCTAGCTATTCTCTGGAATTCTGCATACAATTGGGCATATCTTTCTTTTTCTCCCTTGCCTTTCGCTTCCCTCCTTTCCTCAGCTATTTGCAAAGCTTCCTCAGACAGCCATTTTGCTTTCTTGCATTTCTTTTTCTTTGGGAAGGTTTTAGTTGCTACCTCTTGTACAATGTTACAGACCTCTGTCCATAGTTCCTCAGGCACTCTGTCTATCAGATCTAATTCCTTAAATCTATTTGTCACCTGTACTGTATATTCAACAGGGATATGATTTAATTCATATCTGAGTGGCCTAGTGCTTTTCCCTACTTTCTTCAGTTTAAGCCTAAACTTTGCAATGAGAAGCTCATGGTCTGAGCCACAGTCAGCTCCTGGTCTTGTTTTTACTGACTGTATAGAGCTTCTCCATCTTCGGCTGTAGAGCACATAGTCAATCTGATCTCTGTGTTGACCGTCTGGTGATGTCCATGTGTAGAGTCATCTCTTGGGTTGTTGGAAAAGATGTTTGCTATAACCATCGTATTCTCTTGACAAAATTCTATCAGCCTGCGCCCTGCTTCATTTTGCACTCCAAGGCCAAACTTGCCTGTTATTCCGGTTATCTTTTGGCTTCCTACTTTAGCATTCCAATCCCCCATGATGATAAGGACATCATTTTTTGGTGTTAGTTCTATAAGGTGCTGTAGACCTTCATAGAACCGGTCAATTTCATCCTCTTCAGCACCGGTGGTTGGGGCAATAGCCTTGGACTAGTGTGATATTGAATGGTTTGCCTTGGATTCGAACTGAGATCATTCTGTCATTTTGGGAATTGTATCCCAGTATTGCTTTTCCTACTCTTTTATTGACTATGAAGGCTACTCCATTTCTTCTGAGAGATTCTTGCCCGCAGTAGTATACCTGATGGTCATCTGAATTAAATTCACCCATTCTTGTCTATTTTAGTTTACTAATTCCTAAGATGTCGATGTTCAGTCTTGTCATCTCTTGTTTGACCACGTTCAGCTTTCCTTGATTCATGGATCTTACATTCCAGGTTCCTATGGAGAAAAAATCTTTACAGCATTGGACTTTCCTTTCACCACCAGATACATCCACAGCTGAGCGTCCTTTCAGCTTTTGCCCAGTCACTTCATTCTTTCTGGCCCTACTAGTACTAGCCCTCTGCTCTTCTCCAGTAGCATATTGGACACCTTCCGACCTGAGGGGCTCATATTCCAGTGTCATATCATTTTGCCTTTTGGTACTGTCCATAGGGTTTCATGGCAAAGATACTAGAGTGGTTTGCCATTTCCTTCTCCAGTGGATCACGGTTTTTCAGAACTCTCTGCTGTGACCTGTCCATCTTGGGTGGCCCTGCACGGCATAGCTCATAGCTTCATTGAATTATGCAAGCCCCTTCACCACGACAAGGCAGTAATTCATGAAGGGGCCTTTCTCTCTCCATTGACCTAAGTCACTAAATTGCACTAGCCTCATTCGGACCATTGTCCTAATTTTCTTCAAGTTTTCTTTTGACTTCCAAAATTGTACTTTGATAAAGATGTCTGTGAATAAATCTTCACAATTCACCTCTCAGGAAAACACTATTAACCCAGATAATCGAGCCAAACCCTTGAACCATGAAACTGCTAGTTTAGCATCTACATAAAACTAGTAGAGGTGACAGTAATCCAGCTGAGCTATTCAAAATCTTAAAACACGATGCAGTAAAAGTGCTACACTCAATGTGCCAGCAAATTTGGGAAACTCAACAGTAGCCACAGGATTGGAAAAGATCAGTTTACATTCCAATACCAAAGAAAGACAATGCCAAAGAACGTTTAAACTATAGCACCATTGTTCTCATTTCACATGCTAGTAAAGTTGCTTAAAATCCTACAAACTAGACACCAGCAGTATATGGATCGAGAACTATCAGAAGTACAGGCAGGATTTCGAAGAGGCAGAGGAACTAGAGATCAAATTGCCAACATACTGTACGCTGGATCATGGAGAAAGCTAGGGAGTTCCAGAAAAACATCTACTTCATTGACTATGCTAAAGCCTTTGATTGTGTGGATCACATCAAATTGTGGCAAGTTCTTAAAAAGATGGGAGTACCAGACCATCTTATTTGTCTTTTGAGAAACCTATATGCGGGTCAAGAAGCAACAGTGAGAACTGGACACGGAACCACTGATTAGATCAAAACTGGAAAAGGAATCTGTCAAGACTGTATACTGTTGCCCTGCCTATTTAACTTATATGCAGAGCACATCATGAGAAAGGCAGGGCTAGATGAATCAAAAGTTGGAATTAAGATTGCTGGCAGAAATATCAACAACCTAAGATATGTAGATGATACCACTCTAATGGCATAAAGTGAAGAGGAACTAAAGAGCCTCTTGTTGCTGGTGAAGAAGGACAGTGCAAAAGTTGGGTTGAAACTTAACATTAAGAAAACCAAGATCAGAGCATCTGGCCCTCTCAATTCCTGGCAAATAGATGGGGAAGAAATGGAGGTAGTGACAAATTTTATTTTCATGAGCTCCAAGATCACCAGAGATGGGGACTGCAGCCAAGAAATTAAAAGATGCTTGCTCCTGGGGAGGAAAGCCATGGCAAATCTAGACTACATACTAAAAAACAGAGACATCACCCTGCCAAAAAAAGTCCGTATATTCAAGGCCATGGTTTTCCCAGTTGCAATGTATGGCTGTGAAAGTTGGACCATAAGAAAGGCTGAGCACCAGAGAATTGAGGCCTTTGAACTATGGTGCTGGAGAAGACTCCTGCGAGTCCCTTGGATTGCAAAGTGTTCAAACCAGTCAGTCTTAGAGGAGATCAACCCTGACTGCTCATTAGAGATCCTGAAGTTGAAACTCAGATACTTTGGCCACCTAATGAGAAGGAAGGACTCACTGGAAAAGAGCCTAATGCTGGGAAATATTGAGGGCAATAGAAGAAGGCTATAACAGAGAATGAGGTGGCTGGATGGAATCATGAAGCAGTAGGTGTGAGCTTAAATGGACTCCAGAAGATGGTAGAGGACAGGAAGGCCTGGAGGAATGTTGTCCATGGGGTTGCGATGGGTTGGACACAACTTCACAACTATGAACAACAAAAACTAGGCTAGGGAGGGGGTTAGTATATTATAGGAACATCAAAAAAAACACATGTTGATCCAGTGTATTAATCTACCTATCAAAAATATTTTCAGAAATATAAAGAAAGGGGGCCTAGAATATTAATATTGATCTTAACATGTAGAAACAGAAAGAGCAAACAGGGTAAGTATTGAGCAATTACCCTTTATCAGTTTTTTTTAAAAAATGTCTGGGCAGTTTTCTTACTGCCACAGTATAACTTATCCTTGATTATCCTCCAAGCTTTCCTGTCAATCAAGGTTGTTCTGTGATCAGGATAGTTGAACTCTTGGGATTTTCCGTAGGCTTTTGTTTTTCTCTTTTATGAAGCTTTAAGATTCATTCAGAAACTCACCTCTCAATAGGAGAGAAGATACAACAGGCTAACAATTCAGTGACTCAGAGCGGCTCTGTTGCTGCATCCTTTGTAAACCAGTTGCAAACCACAGGAATGCACGTATATTTCGTGGCAGTGATTGGATTAAATTAGAATAATTTACTTTGCTTACTGTGCCCAAATTGGTTTCATATTGGGAAGTCTGACACACTGATTAAGTTAGTAGTGATTTTCCCCCCACATATTCATAAAACCATATTTGTTTGCCACTATAAGCAAGACAAATTAAGCCAGCATTGATAGGTACTTCTCCTGATGGGCTCCTATATGATAAAATGTCATTTCAATTAGCAGCAAAGGAATGTTGCTACATGATAGACGTGTGTATATATACAAACACACACATGCACATACTCATATATTTGCATGTAAAGTTTTTTTTAGCTCTGTTTGGGTCCTTTATCAATCCTTTCCATAACTTGCAGCTTTGGATTGTTAATGGGTTTCCATGTTTTCTCTTTTAAGTTATTTACTTAGATGGGAGGAGAAATTTTAAGGAACTCATCTCCAGATGTTCAGAATTAATTTTGCCTATTATTGGCATTGCTGCATCATGTTCTTATGTAGGAGGATCCAACACAGATTTGTCAAGATCACTGTACGTTCTATGGGTAGATGGTCTTGGCAGATGCTTTTTGGACAGGTTACAATAGCATAAATAAGAATCATTTTGGACTTGGTGAAAGTTCAGCTCCCCTGAATTAAATGGGAGAGTTGTCCCAATTTACATTGTTTTTATGCCTTGTCTCTGTAATCATATGTAATAAAGGAATATCTATGGAGATTCTCAGTCATCCAGGTTATAGTTATTGTTTTTTTTTTTTTTTTAAAAAGGCAACTGGACTTTCTTTGTTTTGCCTGAAGATGTTTTGCTTCTCATCCAAAAAACTTCTTCAGAACTTCAGAGTATAGGAGTATAACTAAAAGCCTAAGGTTCTATTTGTAAGATTTCTACATATTTTTAAAAAAGTTATCTGAATTGTTTATTTGTGTTGGTCTGTGTCTTGTTAAGTATAATAACATTCAGGAAATATGGGCAATTCCCACACAATTTCCCATGCTGGGGTGTCCAGGTGCATAGCTAATAGGCATTCTTAAATTCATCCTCCAATATTTCTTTTAATAAGGCATGCTTCTGGAAAATCTGCATTTAGGAATGGAACTTAAAAAGAGTTTCTGGAGCACCATTGATCTAGATGTGACAAATTCAAAGATGTGTCAAAGGAGGAAGAATCAGGAATGACTCTTATTATTTATGGTGTGATTAGCTCAGAGCAAACTCGGCCCTTTTATGACTCATGGACTTCAACTCCCAGAATTCCTCAGCCAGCGGAATTGAAGATGCCTTGAAGATGCCTTGCTGGCTGGGCAATTCTGGGAGTTGAAGTCTACAGTTTGTAAAGTTGTCAAGATTGAGAAACATTGGATTAACTCATCAATGCAACAAAGTGATAAGAGAATCTTTATTTGTCAGTAAGTGTTGGCTTGGTTACAGACTTAATTAGATAAATTATATGCTTGTTGCATGGAAGTTCAGTTTAAAAGTGAGCATCAGAAATTATGGAAAGTAAGGAAGGGGAAGGTGAGTAGAATTTAGTGGGGAAGAGAAATAGAATTTAATACTTTGGCCCAACCAAATTTTAATTAAGCATTTTTTCCATAGTAAATAATATAGGTGGAATTCAAGAATGGTATATAAATATAAAATGTGAAATAAACAGTTTTTATGCCCCATAATCACTTTGTATCCCATACTAGATTAGGTGCTTTACAGCCTCCATTTTTCTTAGTTGCCAATATGTTTTCAATTTCTACTTACTCTGTTTTCTTCTAGATCTCTTCCCTTGATCTCCTTTATTGCTGTTTATTATTAGCATAAACATACTGGGCTAAATTTTCATTTTATACAACAAGAATATTTCCTCTCCCTTATTGATCTGTCTTCAAACTTAACACTTAACACTTTTTATTCCATAAGGCATCTTCTCGTCTTAATCTTCTCTGTTTATTATTATATCAATCATATGCCTTCTAGAAGGACTTTGAAAGATGGACTTTTTTGATTTTGTAGTCTGTTTGTTTTATTTCTTGTTAATTATCTACTTGTGGCTTTGCTTTCAGTAGTAACATTAAACTATAAAAAGGAAGATAAAGCCAGTAAAATGATTACGTACATGTGTGCATACTTTAATTTTCCACTGTTAAAATAACTTGTAAAATGTAAAACACATTAAAATGTCTCAGTTGAAAACAAGGAATAGGAGATGCTCCTTTGCTTAAAATACTTCGGAGCTAGCTGGATCAATGCTCTTAACTGCTGTAACATCATAAGATGTTTTTATGAATTTCACTTGTTTTGAATTCAAAATGGGTCAGTCTGACCTGCCTAAAAGTGTTTATTTGACCATTGCAGAGATGTTGTAAGCAAAAAGAAGAAAAAAGTTTGTTCAAGTTTGGAGCATTTCCAGAACTCTTGAAGAGAATCAAAATATTCCTGCTAAGGTCAAAATAACTGTTCTGAACTTGAAATGTGGTGTTACAAACTTTAAATGGGATGCTCTCAGTTTAAAAGCTTTTGAATGTGAAACATTTGAACATCACTAATTGAATGCCTTCATGGCACATGCGTGATTATGTATTTTGCAGCCTAATGGATATATGATCCACAGAAATTATATATATCTCCATATCTCCATATAGGCATTGTATAGAAGAAAACCAGGAATAACTTGGCATCATGAAGGGAGATATATTAGGATTATTATAGGTCTTAAATTTGCATTTACTATGAAAGAAAACATTCCTCATTCATTTCACAGACATGTCATTCTGACAGTATGGAAGCTGATTCCCTATTATGATGAAGTTTTTCTGTTTGTACTGTTTATATGAAATGTTTTACAAATATATGGTTTTTCATGTTAATTCATGTTTTTTTTAATTTGTTTATTAAATCATGACTGTGGAATATAATATAGAACAAATTACAATAAAATGCATTCATTGAAATTGATTAAATAGTTATATATAAATAGCTATAATATATCAAATAGGGGGAAACAATGAAATCAGGAAACTATAGACCAATCAGGTTGACCTCATACATGAGAAAATCCTGGAAAAGATAATCAAGCAGTGGATTTGTGAACATCTAACCATGAACAGGGTGGTTACTAAAAGCCAACATGGATTTGTTAAAAGCAGGTAATGCCAAACAAACCTTATTGTCTTATTTGATAAATTAATTAAATTAGTACATCAAGGAATCTACTAGACTTTAGTAAGGCATTTGATAAAGGAAATCACAGCCTACTTCTTGGTAAGATAGAACCATGTGAGATAGACAGTACCACCACCAGATGGATTTGCAGTTAGCTGAACAATGGAAATACATCTATGTGGAGGGAAGCATGCAAGGGTAAAGGCTCTGTCTTGCCCAGTGCTGTTCAACATCTTCATAATTAATCTAGGTCAAGAGATTGAAAGGGTGCTCATCAAATTTGCAGATGACACCAAACTGGAGCGGGAGGACATTGCTTTGGAAGGTAGATTCAGAAGGGTCTTGACACACTTGAGCATTCGGCTTTATCCAGTGGTGGGATTCAAATATGTGAACAACTGGTTGTCTGTGTGGATGCTGCTTCTGAAAGTCCATTCTGGGCCTGGGCAACAAAAAATTAGCTACCAGTTCTGCTGAAGTGGTGCAAACTGGCTGAATCCCACCACTGGCTTTATCCCACAAGATGCAGTTCAGTTTTGAGAAAAGTAAGGTCCTGCACTTAGGCAGAAAAAAACCAAATTCACAGGTACAGAAGAGGTAGAATCTGGCTCAATAGTTGTAACTGTGAGATGGATCTAGGTATCTTGGTGGATTGCCACTTAAATATGTGCCAGCAATGTTCTGTACATGCCAAAAAAGCCAATGCAGTCCTAGGCTGCATACACAGAGAGATAGCACCAAGAACATGAGAAGTGGTAGTACCATTGTTTACTGCACTAGTGAGACCACACCTGGAATACTGCATCCATTTCTAGTAATATATTACAAAAATTATGCCGAGGCCCTAGAAAGAGTTCAGAGAAGAACAACAGAAAAGATAAGTGATCTGGAAGTTAAACCACATGATCAATGGCTAAGGGAACTGGAGATGTCTAACTTAACAAAGAGAAGGCCTAGGGGTGACATAGTAGCCATCTTCAAATACTTGAAGGACTATCACAGGAAAGAGTGTCAATTTATTCTTGACCCTTTATTTATTCTTCAAGCACCTGAAGGCAGGAAAAAAAGCAATGGGTAGAAGCTAGTCAAAGAGAGATCCAACATGGAATTAAGGAGAAGCTTCCTGACAGCAAGAGCAATTAGTCAATGGAACAGCTTTGCCTCCTGGAGTTGCTCCATCTCTGGTTTTCAAGAAAATATTTGTCTAGAATGGAATAAGGACTCTTGCCTTGGGCAGGGGGTTGGACTATAAGACCCTCTGATTCTATGATTTTCATTGCCTTCAACCGGGATAGGCAACCTTGGCTCTTTTATGACTCGTTGACTTCAATTCCCAGAATTCACTTCACAACTGTGTTACTAATAGCTGCAGTGATTCACTTAACAACTGTGGCAAGAAAGGTTGTGGCAAAACTCACTTAACAAATGTTTCATTTAGCAACATAAATTTTGGGCTCAGTTGTGGTCATAGGTCAAGGACTACCTGTATATGTGTTTCAAAGGAGAATTTCAACGTATTTGATTTCTATATTTCTTATTTCCTGCCGAGGTCAGATTAATTAAAGAACAAAATCATTAAAATGGGTGGTGAGCAAGTGGATGGAAAGGAGCTTTCCTGACTTCTGAAACTAAAAATAAGGAGAAAACAGACATATCAATCTGGCTGATAGTTCTGAATATTGATCAAACAGATTTGTGAATTTGCAGTTTAATACCTAGCTAATAATCATTCCTATGCCAATCTCAGGAATGATAATTACTTTATGATTAACGTTGTGATTGAAAGGAGTGTACTTTTTACTCCTTCAGGATGTTTCTGAAGACTTCTTTCTCTAGACAACATGTTATTCTGAATGAATAATTATATAATGCATTGATAGAAATTGACTCAGAAACGGAACTTGTTAAAGATTGTATGATAAAGTGGGCCCAGAACTTTCAAGAAGTTATAACAATGGATACTTGGGAAAAGATTTGGGTTAGAAATGTAAAATTTACACAGGCCCAAAAGAGAGAATTTTTATAAAATGTTTTATAGGTGGCACTTAGACCCTAAAAAATTAGCAAGCATGTATCCGAACTGCCAGCCCAAATGTTGGAGGTGTGGTTGTGAGGATGCAACATATTTTCATATATGGTGGACTTGTAAAAAGGTTAAAGCCTTTTGGATTAAAATTTGGTGGAATATGCAAAAGATATTTAAGAAAAGGATAAAGTTTTCTCCGCAATTGTTTTTATTGGGTATTATTACAGATACTACTGTTATAGATACTAAGTTGATGTTGCATCTAATTACGGCGGCAAGACTTTTAGTTGTGCAATATTGGAAGAAGGAGGAATTGCCGACTATAGAAGACTGGACTTTGAAAGTTTCCAACTTGGCGGAAATGGCAAAGATTTCAGCATATTTGAAAGACCAATCGCAACAGAGATATATTGTGGAATGGAGAAGATGGATTGAATATATTCAGAATAAATATGGGACTAAAAAGTTTCATTTAGCATTTGAATAAGTAGTGGATTTTTATGATGTATGATTACTTATTTGTTTTTATTATTATTATGACTATGGAGAGTTAAAGTCCGATAGAACTTAATGTTTTATTTTTGTTGTTAGCATATTTTAGCTTATGTTTGTATTATTGTACCCTGTATTCAGCTCTGGGAAGTCGGGGAGGGGGGAGGGGAGGGGAGGGTTGGGGAGAGGGGAGGGGAAGGAGGGAGTTTATTGTATTTAAAAATTGTAAAACTTTTTAATAAAAAAACCATGTTATTCTGAATGGCTGATAATTATTATGTGGATACTTTTTTAAAAAATTTGTTAAGTTCTCTGGAAACCCTTTACTTTTTTCTTCTGTACTTGTTCTATTTACATGTGTCCATCACAATATTCCAACTGAGATGTCTTTCTGTTCATTCAGGTATTTCTCACACAGAGAAAGGCAGTTTCTAGGCCCAAAGATATATGACAGATTATATTTTTTTAACCAGAACTACATGATGTGGTCCAGCAGCTAAATGAAGCAGTCCCCCACATGCAAAATATGACTTTCCTTCTTAGCCTATTAACCTAAGTGCAAACGCCCAGGAATTTGACCAACCATGCTTCAGGGTTCTGAACTTCTGAAAGCAAGTAATACCATTTGCCAAATGTCCTTAAACGTTTCCAAGGCCATACCTTGCTGCAGTTGAAGCTGCCCCATGTGCATTATTTGGGTCCTTTTTAAAGATAGGAACTTATTTACCAAGTACAATATTTTGGGATCTAAATATAACATTCTCAAAGTAAACTACCCTGCAGATGTGCCTAACTTATTATTTTTCTTATCTAGATGTTGTAAAAAGACATGCCTATGGCAAAATTAAGATGCACTGGAGAGGGATCTTTGTTGCTACAATAATCCAGCTTCCTTTGACTGCCTGAACCTTATCTAGAGGAACGTGATTGGACAAATATGTCTAACTCAACTCCCAGTGATGTAAGGCAAGATGATGTCACATCCACAGAGACTTTGTAAGTGACAAAAATATACTTAGCCTTACAGGTGTGACTGACCCTTACAGGTGTGACTGAGATTCAAGGTGCTGGTAATGACTTACAAAGCCCTTCATGGCATGGGTCCGGAATACCTCAGGGAGCACCTGCGGCCGGCATCAACCTCCCTCCGCCCAGTGCGCTCCCACAGAGAGGGCCTCCTCAGGGTGCCACCGGTCAAAGAATGTCGACTGGTGGCCCCCAAAGGGAGGGCGTTCTCTGTGGGTGCACTGGATTTATGGAACCATCTTCCGGTTGAGCTCCGGATGGTGCCCGACCTTCGCTCCTTCCGGCGCGATCTAAAGACCTACCTGTTCAAACAAGCCAGCCTGGCCTTATGGGTGATGGGTTTGGGTTTTATTGCTTTTTATGTATTTTAACTTATTGTCATAGTTTTTGGGCATCTTGTTTAATCTCTTTTAATTTTTCTATTCTTGTCTTTTAACATGTATTACCCTGTTCACCGCCCTGAGTCCTTCGGGAGAAGGGCGGTATACAAGTAAAATAATAATAATAATAATAATAATAATAATAATAATAATAATAATAA